>CAUZXS010001535.1:0-171148 GCA_963585895.1 Sepioteuthis lessoniana
ACACACATACATATATCTCTATATATACACACACATACATATATCTCTATATATACACACACATACATATATCTCTATATATACACACACATACATATATCTCTATGTATACACACACATACATATATCTTTATATATACACACACATGCATATATCTTTATATATACACACACATACATATATATCTATATATACACACACACATACATATATATCTATACATACACACACATACATATATATCTATATATACACACACACATACATATATATCTATACATACACACACACATACATATATATCTATACATACACACACACATACATATATATCTATATATACACACACACATACATATATATCTATATATACACACACACATACATATATATCTATATATACACACACACATACATATATATCTATATATACACACATACATACATATATATCTATATATACACACACATACATATATATCTATATATACACACACATACATATATATCTATATATACACACACATACATATATATCTATATATACACACACATACATATATATCTATATATACACACACATACATATATATCTATATATACACACACATACATATATATCTATATATACACACACATACATATATATCTATATATACACACACATACATATATATCTATATATACACACACATACATTTATATCTATATATACACACACACATTTATATCTATATATACACACACACATGTATAAATATATCTATATATACACACACACATGTACAAATATATCTATGTATACACACACACATGTACAAATATATCTATGTATACACACACATATACATATATATATTTATATATACATATACATATATATCTATATATACACACATACATATATATCTCTATATACACAGACACAGACATATACATATATATCTATATATACACACAGATACATATGTCTATATGTACACACATATACATATGTCTATATATACACACATATACACATGTCTATATACACACACATATACACGTCTATATATACACACATATATACATATGTCTATATATACCCACACATATACATATATCTCTATATATACACACATACATATATATCTATATATACACACACATATACATATATATCCATATATACACACACATATACATATATATCCATATATACACACACATATACATATATATCCATATATACACACACATATACATATATATCCATATATACACACACATATACATATATATCCATATATACACACACATATACATATATATCCATATATACACACACATATACATATATATCCATATATACACACACATATACATATATATCCATATATACACACACATATACATATATATCCATATATACACACACATATACATATATATCCATATATACACACACATATACATATATATCTATATATATCCACACACATATACATATATATCTATATATATACACACACATATACATATATATCTATATATATACACACACATATACATATATATCTATATATATACACACACATATACATATATATCTATATATACACACACACATATACATATATATCTATATATACACACACATATACAGTGTTATCACCCTGGTTGGCAGCTGAAGAGGCTAGGGTATCGCACGTGCTTTCACACGTTAGATGAAAAAAAAAAAAGTAAAATATATCTATATATACACACATACACATATATATCTATATATACACACATACACATATATATCTATATATACACACATACACATATATATCTATATATACACACATACACATATATATCTATATAAACAAACACACATATACATCTATATAAACACACATATACATCTATATAAACACACATATACATCTATATAAACAAACACACATATACATCTATATATACAAACACACATATACATCTATATATACAAACACACACATACATATATATCTATACATACAAACACACACATACACATATATCTATACATACAAACACACACATACACATATATCTATACCTACAAACACACACATACATATATATCTATACATACAAACACACACATACATATATATCTATATATACAAAAACACACATATATATCTATATATACAAAAACACATATATATCTATATATACAAACACACACATATATCTATATATATACAAACACACACATATCTATCTATATATACAAACACACACATATCTATCTATATATACAAACACACACATATCTATCTATATATACAAACACACACATATATATCTATACATACAAACACACACATATATATCTATATATACAAACACACACATATATATCTATATATACAAATACACATATATATCTATATATACAAACACACACATATATATCTATATATACAAACACACACACATATATCTACATATATATATATATACACACACATTTACACATACATATATATATACATACATACATACCTGCATATATATACACATTCATACATATACACACATACAAAACACTTAAAGATATACACACACACACACACACATACAAAACACTTAAAGATATACACACACACACACACACATACAAAACACTTAAAGATATACACACACACACACACACATACAAAACACTTAAAGATATACACACACACACACACACATACAAAACACTTAAAGATATACACACACACACACACACATACAAAACACTTAAAGATATACACACACACACACACATACAAAACACTTAAAGATATACACACACACACACAAAACACTTAAAGATATACACACACACACACAAAACACTTAAAGATATACACACACACATATATATATATATATATATATATATATATATATATATATTTATATATATATATATATAATGAACACATGCACAATTGAATTCACAGGCTTGTGTTTACATTTGTTGACCAGTGGATGAAACGTTATTTTTTGATATATTCTGTATATTAAAGTGTCACAAGTGAACATAAATTTCTGTGAATTTTGTTCTCAAATCATCACCTTTCACCCTCACACACACTATGAGAGGTCCTCAAAAATGAACTACATGAAGGAATTTAAAAGTAAAAGTTGAATGCATTAGTATGTTTAATGCAGGAAATGCACTATTTCCTCACACTTTTAGGTATTTAAAACTACAGGATTATGTTTTTTTAAATCAGTATTTCTAGTTAGAATTAGTATACAGTATATGTATTCATAAAAATCAGTTGATCACATACAAATGAGAACTTGAAATTAAAAATCCATTGTTAGTTCTTTTTAAAAAAATAAATAAATAAATAAATAAATACAATATAAAATGTGATGAATTTGAATTTTTCTAATTTATTCATCTAATTAGTATGTCGTAGGTACAGATTAAACTACTCATTATGGACATAAATTACAGGCAGAAAATGAAAAAAATTAGTTATTTTCATACGATTAAAATTAGACTTCAAGAGAGAAGAAAATAAATTTTTAAAGGTCTTCACTCGTTAAACTTTTTAAAAATATTTCAATTCTTCCGATTTTGATATAATGTAAAATGAAAACTTTTCATCAGTAGACAAGAAAAGGATTTACCTAACTCGTCCAGACTCTTCATACTTTTTTTCTTTATTCATATACGTTAAGTATATATACATTTTAACATTTTTAGCATTTCGACTTTAAACCCGAATTTTAATACTCTTCAATTAGACAGCCTTCATAATTCATATGCAAAAGAAATCAATTTCATCATTTGAATTTATAATTTTTAAAAGACAAAACCGTAGTTTTTATTTTGACGTTTGTTTTTGTTGGGTTTTTTTCGACATAATTTGATTTGCACATTTTTGTTTAATCTATCAATAAAGATAAAGAAAACAGAAATCAAACTTTAAAATGTTTAATAAATTTTCATTAACATAATCAATTAGAAAAGTTTTTATTTATTTCAACAATTTTTTTCACCAAATCTTGATCGATATTCAAGAGCAAATTTATAAAAGTAATTACTAAATCACACATAATCACTCGTTTCATATTAAAATCAAAACCTTAAATCATAAAACGCCTTAAAAAGACATAAGTACTAAAAAAATTTAATCAAAAAATAAGATATTTCTCTTATTTTTTGTGTTTTATTTATCCAATATTTGCCGCCAAAAATCAGCATTTTTTATTCGGGGTTAATTTTAAAATTTTCACTCAATTAAATAAAAACTCAAGCATTTTTCAGATTTAAATAAATAATTCGATTTTTGCGATGAGGTTAATATTCAACCTACCTTTCTCGGCTGTGTAATCTCTGGGAGGCATTTTCAGAAGAATTTATGGAAACTTCGCAGCGAAAAATTGACAAGCGATCATCCAACGCCAACAATGAATTGGAAAACTTTTTTCCAAAACGGCGGGAAATCTGCTGTCACGTGACTACAATAATTTCGTTCTAACGTGGTTTTAAATTATCGGCACAAAATATGTAAATTTTTATTTCAATCCTCCTAAAAAGTAAAAAAACTGTTCAAAGTATATGAAATAATATTTTAAAGACGTTAAAATAAATAATAAGTAATTTTTGAGTGTTGACTATACTCGGCGCATGCTCAGTTGACTTAGATGCTGGTGACCGGTTGGTGAAGTTAGTATGAAGGAAGAAATATGGTGAGTGTTGTTTATTCAGCCGTAGGGTTGCATTATAGTGATTATTTAGAGAGGACCTACTCGACTAACTGCTGTTTCATATCTTCTTTCCCAATAGCACAAGCTGAAGACTTCTCAGAAGGACAAAGTTCGGCAATTTACTGCCTGCACGCAAACTAGTGAGAAGGTTGCCATTATCTGCCTGGGTCTCCACGATTGGAAGCTAGATGTGGCCGTGGATAATTATTTTCAAGATCCCGATCGCTACAACACGGACCACTCACGGCCCCCGACTGTTGACAAGAGGAAGCTCGATGCTCTCTGGATTCGATATAAAGGTAACACAATAAGCAACAGTCTTTGTTTGTTTCACTTTTGTTTGTTAAACCGTACTAGAGGTTGTCAAATTAGAAAAGGCTCCATTATTATTAGTAGTAGTACAAGAAGTGAATCTAATAAGCAACGGACTTTTTTGTCATAGACTCATTATTGCAACAAATAATTTTACTTGTTAACTTCTTTCTGGTATTTGAAATTGGTAATATAACTATGATAACGAAATACAGTGAAGAAAATGTTTCAGAATACTTAGTAGAGATGTCGATTACCCAGTGAAAATGTGATTGAAGACCTTTTCGATACTAGGTACGTAGAGGCATGAAATCCTTAATAAATCTCAGCCTTTTTAGTTCGACATCGTCGTTCAGTTGTTTGGTTTTGATGATGTTTAGGGTAAATATAAATCTGATTTTAATTCTGGAAATTAAAAACTGTTTTTACATACAAAAATACAAGGCTTATTTTTTTTTATTTGAAGATTCACCTTAATCAAGGGCAGATAACTGCAGTTTTTTGTCCTTTTTTATTAGTAGTAGTAACTAGTACTTTCCAATGATACAATAAATTTAGAATAAAAACTGGGATTGATTTCTGACAATCTTTGGTTTATATCTTTTCTCGTTAATATTTCTTGTTATATGTTATTTAATGAAAATATTTTTTTTAAAGCACAAAGGTGAACTTTTCTTAAAAAATCGTTTAAATTACCTGTTTTCTATATTTGGGTTGGGAAGTTTACTCAATAGATAAACAAAAACCTTAAAATACTATAATTTATTTTCGAAATTTAAAACTAATCATTAATAACTCATATCAATTCTGCATTATTGTTTTGAATTTTTGGGCAATAATGGGAACTGGTTTAGTAATATAAACAAAAAGCTCAAAATCAATGCCTATTTAAGTTTTTGTCCTCTACAAAATAAACAGGATCTTTTTATTCGTTAAATATATAGATATACTATTGTTTTTATTGTCGTTGAATACCTATGATTTTAAAATTCTAACTTCAGTTTAGTTGCATGTGATTGTAATTTTATTTTGTCAATAATAATAATTATAAACGTCATTTTAATCCGTAATAAAAACGTTATTTCTTTTCTATTTGTCAACACTTAAAAATTCTGACTTTTTTACTTAAAAAATCGATAACTAAATTATTTTGAAGTCATAAGAGGTGCTTTTTCTCTCAAGGATATTCTTTAAAGTACAAAATATCCTTGAAAGAAAAAGCATCTTTTATTTCTGAATACCTTTTTTAAGCTTCATTTTTCTCAACCAAGAGGCAAACACAATGAATTTACTGTTTTCATTTGGTAAAATAGGTTTCTTGATTTCTTTTGCACAAGTAATTTTCTCTTTTCTGCCCCCGTAGTTAACTTGCGAAACATATTCACAACCATGTTTTTTTACAACAACCTGTAGAAGAGATTCTCTGTTGATATTCCATCTCGAAACGTCTTGCCGGAAGAAGCTCAGTGAATCGTGATTTTCTTTCTATATTTTTTTCATTCTTATTCCACTACTCAAATTCATTGAGTGGAGTTTACTGAAAATTATTCACGGTATTAAGGCTATTTTCTTCTCTCACGGAGACAGTTTTCAAGAATTTAAACCGTGTGGAAACTATCAGTTTCTATGAATTTGTCAATTTTTTTAAAAATTGTCCAATTTTTATTTTCTCTTTTTTGGGAGGGCTTCTTTAAACTGAAATCTTCGGAAATAATCTTATTTACCTTTTAAAATTTTAAATATTCCTGGTTAAAACTATTGAACAACAAAAAAGTATTATTCCTGTAAAAAAAAATAAGTGAAAAAATTCTTAACGCCATCAATTAAAAAAAAAAAAAAAAGAAAGAAAGAAAAGTCTAAAAAGACCAAACTTATATTTTCAGCTCTTTGCATGCTGAAACTTGAAGCCCAAATTAATTTTCCACTGGTAGTTGTTTTTGATTTTTTCCCCCCTTTTTCTCGTGAAGTAAATACAAGTAAAATAAATAATGATAATATGCACAATTAATACAATTGTATTTTCCTTTAATTAAAGAAGTGATTGTAGTGTTCATGATCTTAATTTCTTTTTTTAAACCACTTCGACTTTTGGTATATTGTTTTTGGTTTGTTTGTTTTTTTTTGTTAAAACATGAGGCATAAAATGTCCAAATCCTTTTGTTTCAGACTTCTTTCTAAATTACAAAAAGTAAATATCTCACTAAATAAGTTTTTAGATATTATTTTGATTTCATTGGAATCTTTATTTTCTTTGATAGCAATGTGCAGTTCTTAATTCGGGATTTTCATTCATATAATGCCAGATAAACTCCTCATATTAAGCAAAAAGAGCTCTTTACACAAACACACACACACACTCATAACACTTTGGAAGGATTTTCTTCTTTCTTTCTTTTTATCACTGCCACATTTGATTCTCATCCTAATCACTGACCACTGCAGATGCTATAAAGCCCCAAATCTCAAGATGCTGTGTGTCCCTTTCTTGAATTCAAGACCCTTTTGTCGGTTGGCAGAAGGGTCTCTTTGTTGTTGTGTTTTTTGCATGACTACAACTCAACTCAAGATGGGGATCATATGTGACTACTCAAAAATTTCTTGATTCCTTAAAAACTCTTGACCCTCCAAAAATAAATCATTTGATTAAAACACCAACAAAAATTACTTGTTCTGGTATGAAATGCTCGATAGGACTTAGTGATGGTAAACAAAAATTGATGAATCTAATCAATGATCAGTTGCCCAGTCGGCTGGGGCTGCGGGATACAGCGACTGCATCTCTGCAGAGGGATAAAACCCCTCCTCCCCACGTGTGTCCTGGATATGACACTAAACAATCTGATGATGGGGTTCCAGTAATGTTGAAGCTTTGGAGAATGCAGAGTACCCTTTCATTGCCATCGTTCCCAGGTTCACTTTGGCCCAGATGGGTAGCACTTGATAGGGTCCTATTTATGGGTCAAATAGAACTAAACTGAATTACTTGAAATAGAACTGTTTTTGACATTGAAACTGTACTTACACTAAACTGAATTGTTTGAATTAGAACTGTTTAACTAAACTAAGTAGCTTGAAATAGAAATGTTTTTGACAACATGTACTGTGTGCTCATGCTAAACTGAATTGTTTGAAATTGAACTGATTATTTGTATAAAAATGGATTTGGCATTAAATAACCTACAAAGGTGGATAAGCCATAAAACACAAACAACCAACCTACTAATCATTGACTGAGCTTCAAAAACATTTGAAATATCCAGTGGTCCATAAGATTTTGAAATTTACAACTTTTTCCTAACATGCTTTGAACTAATTTTTCTGCTCTTAACACAAAAATTCAATTTTTCTTTTTTCTTAGATCCTTATGAAACAGACAAAATGATGGCAGATGGTGTCTGCCGTTTCCTTGAAGATCTTGGTTTAAATCCTGAGTCAAGGATCGTGTTGATAATTGCCTGGAAATTCAAAGCTGAAACACAATGTGAATTCACTCGTGAAGAATTTTACCAGGGAATGACTGAATTAGGGTAAGCCATTGCCACCACCTCTTCTCACTGCGCTATGCCATCCCAGTTGTGGAAACTCAAAATAACTATTTGTTTATTTATTTTTAGTGATATTCAAATTTTGACTGAACTTTACCTTAGATCTTTAATCGATTTTACTTAAGTGCATATGAGAGTTATTATGTGCAATATTTATTTTTAGTATAGTAGAGATTAAATGACTGAATTTTCTTCCTTTCCGACTTTTTATGAATGAGTTTCTTCACTAAGAATATTCAGAATGCACTCTGGAACTTGATTTATTTTTCTATAGAAATTCCATCTCTTTTTATAAAAACTTAACCATAGTAAAATATTCTTAAATTTGTGATAAGTTTAATAAGTTATTTGACCTGAATAAAAATACCCAAGGTCATTGTAATGTCAAATTAAAACAAATTGTTGTATAATCCTTTATTGTTCATTTCTTTATCCTTTCCTTCTATTTTCTTTCCCACAAAGAAAAAAAAAATGATATTTTATGAATTGATTAGTATTTTCAAGTTGGCTATTCTATTTTCCAATTTCTTTCTTAACTGCCATTAAATTATAATCTTGGTTAAAAGGGAATGTGAACCCAAACTTTTTAAAGCCTTATTTTTCTGATGCAGGTATCATTGAGTAACAAGAGTTTTGGCTTCAGAAAAAAACGTCTGAAAAAGTTTGGCTTTGGCTTACACTTATTGCACTTTTAACCTGGACTACAAGAAGAGAAACTGAATTCTTACATCAATGAACTTCATTATGTTCTAATATCTTTGATATTCAGTTAAGAATAATCATTGATACTCTTTACTTTTTGAATTACACAAATCAACTTGAGACATGAAATGAGTTTATATACCAAGTAAATTGTTATGCTTGTCAATTGTGCATTTCAATTTAATTCTTGAATTGTTTTTAAGCCTTAATACATTTGCCAACATATAATTTGCTTTTTAAATCTTGACTGATCTTGTAAGTTTTGGCTGTTAAATAATTTCTAAATGATACATTAATTGCAAGATACTTGAGTGTTTGTTTTTATAGACCAATCTTATAATTAGTTGGGGATTGTCTTAGATGTAAAGCTATAAACATGGATTAATTTTTAGTTTGGTTTCTTTGTTTAATGGCATATCAACCTTTGTAGGTTATTTAATGCCAAAGCCATTCTCCTAGAAGAACAGTAATGGTACTATTTAACCCATAGCTGGGAGGATAAGGGGGTTCATACCTTTCCCTAGGGTATTTGTCCAAAAGTGAACGTAATAGCGCGACTGGAATACGAACTTGCTTACTACAATTCTGCAGTCCATCGCTTTAACCATTACACCATGAGGACAGCCCCCCCCCCCGATTAATTTTTGATGTATGAATTAGTAAAAGAATTGATATTCCTCTTGAAAGTTGGCTGGGGCTGTAGAATACCTCAATTGCATCTCTGCAGATGGGTAAGACCCCCCCCCCGACAAGATGTCCTGGATATGACACTAAACAATCTGATGGTGGGGTTCCAGTAATGCTGGAGCTTTGGGCAATGCAGATTACCCCTTCATTGCCACTGCTCCCAAGTCCACTCTGACCCTGAGTGGTAACGCCTGATAAGGTCCTATCTATAGTTCAAATCAAACTAAACTGTACTTATGCTAAACTGAGTTGTTTGAAGTAGAACTGTTTATGTATAAAAATAGATTTGGCATTAATAACCTACAATGATTAATGTGCCACCAAACCAAAACAAATCTACCTGAAAGAAATTTTCATTAAGTTGATTTTCTTTCATAGGACCGAAGAAACATTTTTTGACTCGCTGGTAGAAAAATATTTTTCAATAACTTAACTCTTCTCTTAAATAAAATAAGATAAAAAGTAAACATTAATGCATGATTAAAGTCAAAACAATAAGAAAAGGAAGATAGTGTAAATGTTTTCTAGAAAGAAATCTTTATTAATGCAAGTTGCTATAAGCAATTTGTTTGAATAACACATTAAAACAAAAGACCTGGACAAAAAAGTTTTTTTGTTTGCTACTGATCACTGTCTTATTGTTAGATATGTGATAACAGAAAAGGATTCTGAAACTGGCATTCAAAGCTTTTTCACCTGGAACATTTTGGCTTGTTACCTTCAGACTGTCCTTTGTTTCGCTCCCTTTAACACTTTTGTCTGGTTGCAACAATTTCTAGGTATAAAGAAAAATTAATCAAAATTTTTTTATTTTTTTTTTTTTTAACAAAGTTCATGATTTAGTGAAAAGATGATGCAAGGTCATGGAAAACACCTTGATAATTCGATCTTATGGATATTTTTTTTTTTTCCAAGAACTAAAAGCTTTAACAACAAACTAATAATGCATACTTTTTTTATATATATATATATATATATAATACTGAGACAAGTGCTGTATTTTTCATTTTATTTATCTTTTTTTTTTTTTTTTTAACTAATTTCATATTCTTACTAAACTGTTTCTTTAGTATTTCATCACTATTCATATTCATCCCAAAAAATTTTCACAAATAATTAGACTATTATTAAAACAAAAATACAAAATGACTATTTATACATAAATTCAAAATGGTTTTTAATTTCAGATGTGATACAGCTGATAAACTCCGTGATAAGTGTCCATCATTGGAACAGATAATCCGAGACAATGCAAAATTCAAAGAGTTCTACCAGTTTACTTTCAATTATGCAAAAAATCCTGGCCAGAAAGGCTTAGGTAAGTAAAAATGTTTTGCAATTATTTTTAAGATTTGTTTGTTTTGTAATAACTGTTCACTTGCATAAGATGTAATATTTTTAAATCTGTTGCTTGAACAAAATTTCTACTTAAAAAAAAAAATCCAATTTGGACGTTACATTAACCTTTAATGTCCAGTTAAAAATCTTTGGTTTTAATCTGGTTCATTATCAAACAAACTTTGTTCAAAGATGAATGCCAACTTTCCAGGCTTTTGCCAAAACACTAAAAATGACACTTGATGTTAGATTTATAGATATTTTGCTTTAAAGAGATTTCTAATACTGGACATAGCATAAATGTTGGAAGCTCAAAATTTAGAAACCACTTGGAATGTCATGAATATCTTGTTGCAAGAGTTTTTTTTCTCTCTCAGTGAAAAGAAACAAAAGTGAAGAGGGGCTGAGAATTTAGATATTTAAGGATCCGAAAATGTTATCAGGATTTTTGCTAAATGTGACAGATTTGTGACTTCTCTTCTCAGGCAGAGAGTAAAACAGAAGAAATTTGAAATTTAACCTAAATTGTCTTCTAAAGGTTTTCTTTCTTGAAAATATGACTATGCATTATCAATAATACTGAAAAGATCTGGATCATTTATTCATTTAAATGACCCATGTTTTGAATAGATTGTCTATGAATAACACATTACTCGTGGCTGTCACATCCAATCAGTCATTCTGTTAAGTGTACACTATCTAGTAACATGATTTGGCTACATGGTCCAGTTATTTTTGTTCTGTAATAAGTGATTTATTAATGCAAACTTGTAAATTCAATTTCTGTGGACCTCTATGCTTTTTATTCAATCCCAGAGGTCTATATGGACCACTTTGAGAAGCCCTGCACTAGCTCATAGAATAATTCAATGGTAGTTACTTGTAACCTCAAACCAACATAATTTTGTCCATCTCTTCAGTTGAACTAGAATATTTATTATCTATTCATATTATCAATTAGGTAGTAGAATTTTTAATCTTGAGTTCTTTCTCACTTTATGATTTTCATTTTTATGCTTAGCAAACTGAAATTATTAGTCTGTACACTGATTTTTTTTCAATCCCCTTATTTATCAATGTTGTTCTTTATGATGCTGACTTCATTTTACAAGAATTGGTGACAACTTGGACCACATGAGTTTACAATGGAAAAGGAGAGAAAAGGTTAATTGGCCTCTATGGATTTGCTTGTAAATTACACAGATAATAGATCAAAACATTCATGTCATAAGCCAACATTCACAAACAATACTTGAACTTCAATTCCCACCATCCATACAGTATGTATAAAGGATTGCCCTCAACATTAAGCAAAATTCCTAAATGGTAATCTATTTGCAGATCAACATTAAAAACACCCTTCAGAAATAACTATTCAGCAAGCATTTTAACAGCTTCCACCAGCAATAGTTGAAAAATTGCTACATCCAATCTACCTTATATCATATGTGTCTGAAAAAATTTGAAAGATCAATGTTTTATACATCTGAATAGTATTCCAAGAAGTGTGTGTGTTCTATCTCCTGCAATTTTGGCAAGGTGAGAATAGCCTCCTCCTAAAGGTAAATGAACATCAGAAAGTTGTAATCTGAGGAGAGATAAGGAAATCAGACATAACTAATCATGTGTGAAGAGAAAATGGTGAAAAGAAGTCAGTATTATAGAAAACATTGGAATATAAGGTTATTGAAAGAATCAGTGCTTATGATAGACTCTAAGAACCTCAGTCAGTTGAGCATAGTAATAAATACCATATGAGAGCCTCTAATTAAGAAAGAACAATTGATTAAAAAATTCTACTAATTAATTGTAATATGTATAGTACAAGAAATATATTCTAGTTCAGTTGAAGGAGGCAGGCAAATTACATTAGGCTTAAGGCTTATAGAGGTCTGGTGGATATAAACATTGGTTAAAATTTATTTGGCAGTGATCAGTTAATACCTAGGTCAAGCAGTACATAAGTCACGGTACTCTGGTTTAGTGGGGGGGAAAAAACGCAAAAATGTCTCGGCAAATTAACTAACAAAATATTCCATTGTCCATTCTCATAAGAATATTCTACCTCCTCATGAATCAAATGAAGGGTTTGGTTTTAAATTCCAAAAAGGCTACCAAATATAACAGATGCCTGAAGAAGGCTAGAGGGTACAATGGGTGAAATCTTATGGCTATAATTACATTCAAGATGAAGACACTCACCTGAGCAAATTGGTGAATAATCAAAAAAAAAAATATAGATATTCTATTATCAATTCAGATTTTGAAGCTGTAATGCTCTATAAATTGCCTTCCAGAAATTAACTAATTTTAATTTCAAATTCTATTTTTACCTGGAGCCTAAAAATTGACTTTGTATGCATGCTCTTTTTATGTAACAGGCCAATCTTAAAACCTTTTTTTCTCTCTCACTCCATCCTCTCTGTTCTTTTGTATTTTTCAGATTTGGATATGGCATTGGCATATTGGAATATTGTTTTAGCTGACAAATTCAAGTTCTTGGATTTGTGGTGCAAATTTTTACAAGTAATTCTTTTTGATTTTTTGCATAGGTTTTAAAAGTTTGTAACTCTGTTCAGTTTTATCTTTAAAGTTAATTTTACCTTTGTGATGTTAAATGATGCAAGAATGGCATGTATTAGGAATGGGTTTCTATCTTGCATTGCATGTTTTGTTTTTTTGTTCTGGTGTCATGTTGGCACAAAATAGAATTGCAAGAGAGGCATGTGGTATGGCTGATTAGCAATTTCTACAAATTGTTAGCCTCTGCAACATATACAAATCACCTTACCTAATAAAGTAATTGAAGCTTTATAAAATTTGTATTAGTATTTTATTTTAGCCATAAAAACACTGACAAAGAGTGGGTTTCGACAAAGTCAATACCATTGGCAACCAAAAGGAGTGATATGCATTGACCTGCCAAAAACCTTGAGTTATTCAAAGCATGGAAGAACTGAAGTAACAAAATTTCTGTTTTCTTTGTATATCAATCACATTAGATAAACTGGCCACTTTTACCCTTCAAAATAGTACAGTAGCATTATAACAAGGGGGTTTTACTTGCTTAACATCAAATTACAAGTGTCTCTATCACTCAGCAAGGATCAATCACTAACAGTAGTAATAGCCACTGTTATTATAAGTGACCTTGTCTCAAAAGTTTTACTACAAAATATCTGAAGACTCAAATCTTCATCAGTTTGTACTTTATTTTAAACCAAATATTTTCTTTCTTTTAATTCAGTTTGAAGAACACCCCTATCATGATCAATAAGGGTCATTCAGTAAATAAGACGGAATTCTTTTGAAAAAGCAACATTTTTTCCTTTGTATTTTTTATTTATTTTTTTAACATAAACAGCTTTGTTCAGAATTGGTTTATTGCAAAAAAAAATTTTGAACTTACAAAAATATTTATTTTGAGGCTATTCAAATAGTGCTCTAGGCTTAAACAGAAGTCTGTCATCAAATTTTTAGTGGCTGAGAAGCACAAACCATGTGAAATTTCTGAAAGAATGTGTGATCTGTACAAAAAAAACATGTTTACAAACAGGTTAAACATGGATTTGCCACTAGAAGCTTGAATCAAAAAGACTTCAGTAAAGAAGGTCATGCTGACTTCTGGAACATGAAAGAACCCATCACTATTGATTTTCTTGAAAAATGTGTAACTATAAACAGTGCTTCCTATTGCCAACTCCTTAGATGAAATTCACCTTATTTATCGAATTAACCTCATATATCACTGTTTAAAAAATTGTTTTTCTTCAAAATTGAAATCCTAGAATCAAATCTGATATTTTGACAGTCTGGTTTTTCTTTTTTTATGTATAGGCTCTTCTTTCTCTTTGTCTGAAGTTTGGTATTTTTAATCACTTGTTATTGAATTTTTTTATCCTTTGCAGGAACACCACAAGCGGTCCATACCAAAGGACACGTGGAATCTCTTATTAGATTTCTGTAATATGATAAATGATGACATGAGCAATTATGATGAAGAAGGTAAGTGACTTCTTCTCTTGCAAATTTTTCTGTTTGCAACAATTATATATTTCTGCATGTCTATACATGATATTCATTCAACATCTAGTGTGTTGAGAACCAAGGAATGTGTATTTTACCTGAAACATTTGAAGTCTATCACTGAACATAGAAAATTCAAATTTGGTTCTTATGCTCTGTGTGTGTGTGTGTGTGTGTGTGTGTGTGTGTGTGTGTGTGTGTGTGTAATTGTGAGTTTTTTGTTGTTGTTTTTTTTTTTGTTTTTGTTTTTGTTATCTCTCTATACAAATTTGATATTCAGTAGAGCTGGGATTCTGATTTGAGCTTGAATAATGCAGAAATCAAGATCTACTTTTTTTCTTTTTTTAATGACCGGCTGTACTTGAGTTTTACAGGAAATATTTTATCACATCCTTCACTTTAACAATGAAATTTAATTTTTTTTTTTCTTTCTTTCCACCATATTCATTTATTTATTTCTTTATAGGAAGGTGACTCCATATAGCATGGTGGTTAACATGTTGGGCTGTGACATTGCAGTAAACAAGTATGAACCCCCTTATCTCTCCAGTTATAGCTTTAATAGTACCATTAAGTAAAGTTGGCGACTGTAGTCAAGGGCAACCAGAAGGCTCTCTTTTTAATAGCTATTACACCTTGGTGTAGGGGAGGGCGCTACACCTTTCCCTGGATTGCTCCACTTTACCTTATATTACTGAGTGTTAAGCAAGGAGGTATCACGTACCATTTTTAAAGTTTTTGGTATGACACAACCTGGGATTGAACCCAGGTCTCCTGGACTATTGGCAAATACTCTACCCACTAGGCCAATGAAGGTTGATATGCCATTGAACAAAGAAACCAAACCATATGTTTATAGCATCCTCCAATTTCAATTGTTAAAGGGGTCTATGGAGAACCAGATTTTTAGCTTGGAATATGTGTAGTTTTCATGCTTTAAGAATAAGCATTGTTTTTTTTTTGGGGGGGGGTTGTTTTTTCTCTCTTAAATACTTGGATGTCAAACTTTTGTAATGCATAACTTCCCTAATGTCAAACTTTTTGTAATGCATAACTTCCTACATGTTCATCCATATGGCTTTCAAATCCTACATAGAGTGAACCTATGCACAATGTTACAGTGCACCAACTACCACAATACTACCAATCACAGCACATATCTACCATGGCTTGAACTGCTTTGTTTACTAATATACATACTATGTACTAGCAGGTATGAAAATATTGCAAAAGTTTTGACTTAACCATGTACTTTGACTTTTGATGAAAGCTAGTACAGAGGGAAGTTTCCATGGCCTCCTGGGCTGTAACATCGTAATAAGATAGTTCAAATTCTAGTCATGCTATTACATTCACTTTCAGACTAATCATCATCATATCGCGCTGGTAGCACGGATATCCCTGACCCTCTCTCGCCACTCCTCCCTATCGTTCATCGCCCTAGGTAGGTCTTCAGGACAACATCCCGTATCCTCACATAGCTGCTGAATGTATGTTCGTGCTGGTCGTCCTGCTTTTGCGCGGCCATGTGTGAGGATCCATAAGAGTACATCTCTAATACCCTCGGAAAAAGGTATGAATCCCCACCCCCCACCCCACTATGGTTAAATAGTACCGCTACAATTTTTCTATCTTCACTAATTAGCATGGTAAATATGAATTATTGTATATTGGTTTGCTGAAGATTTGATAAGCTCCACTAACATGCTTTTTGAAGGCTGAAAAAGGAAAAGAGCTCCAAAGATTTTTCAGTACTAGTAATACTGTTATCCACAAAATAGAATATGTAACTGCATATTAATCTTGTTTTAGGAGAATTAAATACTAACAAATGATATGTGTATTAAGTATTATATAAATTGTTATTGTATATTTTTATATTTATTGCAAAGGCAAGAATTGGATTTATGTGATAAAATTGTAAATCATCCTTGTCTCCTCCATTTTTTTTTTTTTTTTTTTTTTTTTTTTTTTGTCCCCTCCACCCTCATGAAATTTCCATGGTTCCTGCTAGTTAATATGAATATTCGTTATTTCAGTTTTCTCTTAATTTTTTTTTTTTTTTTTTTAACCTCATTTGAATACCAGTGATCAGATATATTTTTAATTACTAAAGCCTCTTGTATATTTCTTATATTTATATCTATATCAATAAATAACAGTTCTGTTTGTGTGTTCATGCCAAATAACTGTTAAAACAACAGACCCTGTTGACATCATTTTTGGCATGAAAACTTGCCAGACATGGGATTAAATATATGAAGTAATCATTTCAAGTCTCAAGAAAGAGAAAAACAATTTCAGCTTCTGAATATTACAAACATTTTCAAGAGGACAAATTCTAATTACACCATTGAGCATCACATAAGATGTCATTAAAAAATCAAGTTTGAAATAGAATTCCTCTCCAAATTATATGAATTTTAAAGACAAAGAAGAAAGATTAAAGAAAATTCTGATTTTCTTTCAAATATTTGGCAGTTTCAGAATAAAATTCCTGATCCTCTCTCTCTTTTTTAGGTGGTTTCAATTTGTAATATGTTGTTTCCTTTTTACAAGCAAACCCTTATTTAATTGATGTTTGTTTTGTTGGGTTTTTTTTTTACATAATTATTTTTTCATTGGAAACTTTTTGTCAAGCTGGAAATAGATTTTTTTTACCCATCAAATGAATTAAAATATTCTAAATTTCAGTTTTTTTAATTTATCTTAACTTAATGCCAAATTGGACTCAAAAGATAACTTTGATAATTGAAAAATATTTGAACATAACTTGTGTGTGTGTGTATATATATATATATATATATATATATATATATATATATATATATATATATATATACACACACACATTCTGGTATCTTCATATTTTAACAACACCTGTGTACTATTAAAAATCCTACAGTTATAACCAACTACCTGAAATTGGTAAATTATTGTTTCTCAGATGTTTTAAATAGAAATATATATATATATATATATATATATATATATATATATATATATATATATATTCAACTTGATATTTTGACCTTTATCAATCCATGCTTTTGCATTGAAAATGCTGTTTCTATGAAATAGGTCAAAAATGGAAAATACTTTGAATTTTTTAGTTTTACTTCATCTGGCACATAAACCTCACATTGATTTCAGGACCAAGAATATGCCAACTGCATTCCCTACAAAGTTGAAATATCACATAAATTGAGGATAGGTTCTAGGTATAACACTTCACTCTAGCCAGTGTTGAGGCTCCAGTCCTGGGGAATTTGGAGTCATTTCATTATTGCCATTACTAACCCAGATTAGTAGGGTTTCATCTGATGGTCAAGTAGATCTTTGATAATTATTAGTATTAGTATGTTGACATACTATAAAACCAACTGTTTTTAAATGGTTACCTATTTAAGTAATCAACAGCATCATCACTTATCTTGTGTAATCTTTATGGAAACCAGCACTCTCAGAAGAGCATAGATTCGTCACAAAGCCACAAATATTGGGCATTTAAACTTGATACTTGGTCATGATTGATCTGTAAGACTAACTTGTTACCCATTACACTACTGATACCTACAAAAAAGAAATGTATTTGAAAGATTTTATTAATCTGGAATTGCTCTCTCACACATACAATGTTCAGGTTAAAAGCATTTTAAGAGTAACTTGAAGCAAAAATTCTTTAGACCTTTTTCTTTTTCTCAAATGCAGCTATCATTGAGAAATTAAAAAAAAATATAACTTTAAGATATCAAATTGTAGTTTACTAAAACTTCTCATTCTTCAATGAAAATACATTAGAAAAATAAAGTCTAAAAAAGTTTGTCTTTAATTAACCTTTACCATGCTTTTAACCTAGACTACACGTGCCAAGTGAGAGGTGAATCTGCTGCCAAAAGTCTACACATTTGACCTAAACTATCAAAATTGGATAGGTCTTTCTTTAATAAAATGTTTGGTGTCATATAATTCATTCTTATCTAATGTGAAATGTTTTGTTTAACGCCTAGCCATATGTAATTTTTTTCTATGAACTTAAAGTAATATTATATTTGGGCATAGCTATTTATCTTTTAGTTTTTTTGATCTCTACTTTTTCAGCTAAGAATGCAACTTATGATTGACTTAGTGCAAGATTTTGTCATGTGTAGCAATGTGCTTATCACTTTTTTTTAATAAAATTTGGGAATTATGGAGATCTTTTTTCTTTTCTATCAACTTAATTTTTCAGGAATTGTTTTACTTGAATGTTAGATTTCAGCCAGGAAACTTTATTTGTTCATTTGTTTTTAACATCATTTTATCTGTATTTCTTCTCATCTTTCTATTAGGAAAAATCTTTGTATAGAATTCTATTTTTGAATATGTTTTTTTTTTTGTGTTTTTTTGTACATCATTTTCAGTTGTACTTTCTTTTCTCCTTTCTTTCAGGTGCTTGGCCAGTTCTTATAGATGACTTTGTGGAGTATGCACGTCCGTTAATTCAAGGTTGCCAAAGTACAACTGTATGAATGTTTCATTCATTAGTCAACCTTGTTTCTACTGCTAGTGTGCCAACCTCCCAAAGTCTGCACTTGATACAACCACCACCACCACCAACAACAATAACAACACTCAAAGGTGCAGTTGAGATGACATCAGACCAGGTCACCTCACCCCCCACCCACCCAACCCACCCATTGCCATTGGCAACTTGTGGCTTTTCACAACCACTTACAAACAAACAAAAAGGCTTTCTGTGTAGTTACTGAATTGTTTTTTACCTGGACCTCATATCTGCTGGGACTTTTTTCCCTTCACACAAGAGGAGGTTGAAACATTCTGAGAAGAACTGTCGGAAACAAATGGAAATTAAAGACAAAAAACAACAAATCTTAAAACTAATTTCATTTTTGTCATTGAAGAACTGTCGCAACATGTGAATTCTTTAACAACATTTCTTGTGTTTTCTCCTTCCCTCTTAGGACAGCAGGAATTCATTTGTTCACTAACACATTCATTCGCTAGCAATGCCAATGCCACCACTCCCACCACCAGCTTTGGTTATTAGAACCCTGGGCAGGGAATGGGCAGGGGGTGGAAGAAGACTAGATATCATCAGCAAGTAAAAAGATAAGTGGGGTAGAAGAAAATTGTTGGTCATTTCTTCTAAGACTTGTGTTCAGCATTTTTTCCTAATTTGGAAACTTGGAAAAAATTGTTAACACTTGCTCTCATCATTTTTTTGTTCTTTTCCCAAATTTGAAGCAGGAATTGATTTTTTTTTTTTTTTTTTTTTTTTTTTTTTTTTTTTTTCTTCTTTAACTCATTAACATTAACTTGGATTTAAATCTATCCTATTCTTCTAACATTATTTAATTGGCTTTTTCCTCTCAAATTAATGAACTTAATTTTTTGATTTTGGCATTCTGAAAAGTTTTAACTTGTCATTTAAACTTGTCATGTTGCTCTCTCTTGTTGTTCTGTGTTTTCTCTTGTTTTTTTTTCTCTCTCTCTCATTTGTTCTGTCACACAACTTTTCAGTCACTCAATTTTGTATTTCATCTTTATTCTGAGCCTGTCCAAAAATCTCTAGACTCTCAATATGCATTCATTTCTTTTGTAGATATCACTCTTGTCAATGGCAGTAAGTTCTGGTCAATTTACTGACATGACTTCTCAGAGGTCCTGAATGTTTTGAAAATTTTGGTACCAGGTTTATGAACATTTTAGTTTCATTCTGCTGCACACAGTGCCTTCAAACCTTGAAAATTTCTAGTGACTTGTGGCTCATTCTTTCGTGTTGGTGTCTCTGTTGCAGTCTGTCAGTAATCTTATTTCATCGTTAATATAGTATTTTCTGATGTTGGTGAGACTCTTAGTATCTAGCTTCTGATCATGCTGCCATTGTATTTGTTTAACTTTTACTGATTCAAGTATATAGAAGGAAACATTATGAAGAAACTTATATTTTTGTTTGTTTGTTTTTGTTTTGGTATATTTTCTTAATTTTTTTAATATTTTGAGACATTTAATTTTTATTTCTGTTGGAACAATATGCTTTATCCCTGATAGACCTCTTTTTCTATGTTAATGGACTGTTAAATGTTTTAACGTGTAAGTTTTAATAAAAACTGTACAAAACTTAGGCAAAGGCAGATTTTTTTTTTCTTCTCTCTCTCTCTCTCTCTCTCTCTCTCTCTCTCGTAAGTTTAAGTTATTCATTCAAATATGTCTGCCTTATCTTGCCATGAATAATCTCTTGTAATTCTTTCCCAGTTTTAATGGGTAGTTACTGAAGTCTTAGTTTCTGCTTGAATCTTACATTTAGGGTTGAGCGTTGGTGTTGTTCTTTGAAAAACACATTGGCCATATTGGTGGAAGATCTGGTAATTTTGGCAAAGCCTTTTACATTTCTATACTTGTAAAATTCAAAATACTCAAGTGAAGTCTCTGACTTGAATAATCTACTTGACTCTAAACTTTAGTCCTATGCTTTAAACATGTTGACTTTGAGATTGATTTTTAAGATTTTTACCTTTTTTACAAAGTAAACTAAAATGAGTAGTTTTCTTTAATAAAATAAAATAAACAAAAAACCCTGATAGCTTTGAAATTATTATCTCAGTGCTTGCATTAATGCAAAAGGATTGTGTAAATTGTTTCTTGTAGGAGTTTGTCATTTAATTATTGTAGGATTTATTAAACTTTTTTCTCTTGATCTTCCCACCCACTCCCGTTATCTACAGGCCTTGTGTCTGTCCATTTAGAATTGATAAATTTGAGGCCATTTCAATGTTGCAAGTAGAAGTGTTTAGTGGTGGCTATCAACTAAAAAAGATGATTTTTATTTCATTGATGATATCCATTCATAATCGGTTTTGTGGTTTGGTAACAGCCAGAAGAGCTTGTGATTTCCCAACTTAGTTATTAACCTTGAAATTTGTCAGAAGAGATCATCTTTAGGTTATTACAAATAAATGCTTACAGTTGGATTTTTTCCGTCCTTTCTCTGGCATTTTTTCCTCTCTCTCTCTCGCTGTAAAAGAATGTGTGGACATTTTGCTCGATGTATTTGTCTTATTGGCTTTAAATACAGTTTTCACTTTTCTATTTTCTCACAGATTTACAAATCCCTGTCTTCCTATGAGAAGCCCAGCTGAAATGATGGGTGGTTCAAATTAATGATTTAGATATTCCAAAATTGGTTTAGATTATGTTTTGGTCAATTATCTTGAATCTCGTTATAGACATAGAATGTCTTTGTTACCAACAGTGTTAGTGAACCAATAATCTTTCTCTATTATTTCTTCCCTTGTTGCAAGGATGTTGCATGGCTACAGATTCTTCATGTCTGTGGCTGTTCCTTTACTGACATGTCCTCTAGCTTGATGCTCTGCTGGAACAGATGGTTGCTGGGTGGGTCGGTGAGGAGGAGTGGTGGTGGTGGTGGTGGTGGTGGTAGTGGGCATATGTGATATTCTGTATACAAATATTTCTCGCCAGATTCATTGTCCTATCACAAACCAGTTCTATTCTGAGCCATCAACTATACAATGTCCTCAATATTTGGTTAATAACAACTACAACAATAAAATCAAAAAACCCCATGTCCATTGCTGTATTTAAATATTTTGAAACTTTTTTCCCTCCCAGTGTTATACTCATGAGAGCAAAATTAATTTTTGCAAAACTGCTTGATTCTTTACTGTTTTCTTTCTCAGTTTTCTTATTTGCTGTTTATGATATAAGAACAGCTATAGGGAAACATTTAATTATATATGATGTGTGTGAAGCTGGAAAAGTGTGTGTGTGTGTGTGTGCGCGCGCATGCATGCAAGAGGGATACATGAGTAAATATATAATGTTCAACTTGTATATAAAATCAGCCTTTAGTTGCATTTTACAGTATAAATATATTTGTAAACATACAATTTGAAATAAAATAACTTCTCTCCTAAGTCATGTTCACTGATCAGCTACCAGTATCGGTAGTTGATTGAAATATCTTGAATAATTTTTAGAAACCATTAACAGTAGTTAGTTAATATCATTGCTTGTCAGGTGGGGAATATATACTTTATTAAAGACTCCTTTCATTTTGGTTTCACAGAATTTCACTTGCCTCATCAAGTGCAGTCTTCGGTCTCCAACATAAGTTGCAAACAAACAAAAAAGAATCTCAGCTATTGAGCACCTGTCATGTGTTGATGATCAATGTGTGCTAGGCTAGCAAAGCCTTCGTTATGCTAATGAGTTTATTTCTTAATGGGTGCTCCATAATTGTGGCCTTGTGCCAAACTTGGCTTAATCCAAATATATAATCTCATGCTTCCTAAGTGAATGGTTAGGAGATCCAAAATGAAACCTCAACTCATCTATTTGCTCAAATTCCAGCAAACTATTTTCTCTTAAAATCAAACTCTTTTCACTGGGCATCCCATACTTCTGGCCTTGTGCCACATCTAAGCTAAGCTTAGTAAATAACTAAATATCGAACTCTTCTCCCCCCACCCTTAACTCCCATGCAACAATTTACAGGGGAAAAACAAAAAAAAGCTGTGCCAATCTTATTTTTTTGGCAACAATTGATCAATATTTGAATCATTTTCCTCACTTTAAACCACTGGCTTTGATGCTTTCACTCAGCTCTACATGCATTTCTCTCTAAAAAGGAATTTTGACACTAAAACATTTAATGATTGATCAGTCCCTAACCCTCCCCTCCTTTTCTTTCTCTTTCTCCCTCTTCTCTCATATTAGCAGTTGCCTGTGGTTTTGGAGTGGTAATTTTTTTTTTTATTAAACAATGAATTACTTGGTTTCTGAGTGACTGAGTTTTTAAAAAATTTAAGGTTTTGTCAAGGGTATCACATGTCCCAGAAGGGTGCTTGGTCACAGCTTGTCTATTGTTGAAATAAATTCTTTTAAAATTTTAATTTGCTTTACCTTTTTTTTTTTTTTCTTTTTTTTTTTTTTTTTTCTTTCAAATGATGTAAAAAGAATTCGTTTTTGACACTATTCCTTCTAGTTTTTTGGTAGCATTCTTGTTTTAAGTTTGGAAACATCTTCTTTCTCTTTCTTTTGTTACACAGGGAACTACGAAAGGACTTTAATCTTTGCTGCTGTAATTGTCTTTATGGCTGACACACTGTCCTTGGGTAATTTTTTTTTTTTTTTTTTTTGCACAAATTTGATTCGGACTGTGCATTGTCATCTAGATTTAATGATATTAACCCTTGGTATCCTATCTATTTCTACACATTTTCCTTATTTTACTATTGTGGATTTGATTTGACTAATATCCACTCTAATATTGGTAGGTTCTTTTAAGAAGTTAATGTTTTTTTATACTTTTCAACTTTTTCAAAAGATGATATGCCATAAGGAAAACTAGTTTTTAACTTTGCATTATTGATTTGTAAAATTGTAAAAGCATCAAGTTTCATTTATAAATTTGACCTAATTTTGTTGGAAAAGAATTTATTGCTTTTTTTTTTTTCCCTTTCTTTTTAATTCAATTTTAATATGCACAACAATAAAACAAATAAAACAGTAATTTAAATACTAAAGTACATCTACAGATATATAAATAATCTTGACAGCATTGTAATTTTCACAGATCTTTTACAAGTTTTCCTTCAGAACGACTGTTCATTGATAAGTTTGGCTTCATTTAGAGATTTGAAAGTATTTCCTGTGACATTTTTGTGAACGATGGAGGGAGGGGTAGAAGATAGTTTCTTGATCATAAATTGATGGCATTCAGTTGAAACATTCAAATTAATCCTTTGACTAATCACAAAAATTGTAAAATAAACTTAATCCTCATGGACTTCCCAGATTATTATATCCCTAGAAGTAGGGACTGTCATCCAGGCAGAGGCATCTAAAAATTGCAAATGATTCTACCAATCAGAGCATGAAGGACATGGCTAAAAACAGCTGTAGGAACTAAAAATTATTGAAATGTTGTTGACTCTTCTGAAATTGCAAGAAAATAATTAGAAGAGAACCCTTTTTACTTTACACAATCTGGTAGTATTGTGTAACAAATGATCTTTGAATTTATGGACACTTCGCTATCAACATATCATTTTTCTGAGAAACCATAAGCAACTTTTCTCTCTCAAATTTAAATGTTTTTATTTTATTTATTTATTTTTTTTTTCTTCCCACTCTCCCTCTTGTTCTTTGCTGGTCCTGTAACCTGCTCTTGGTAAGGGGTGCTACTCATGTAGCATGTCTTGGACAGGAATAGCCTAGCAGAGCCTATCCCTCTCCAGGTCTACAACTGGTTTTAATTCAGACCAGTCCTTCTCTGAGACTGGTTGCCATACCAAAATTAGAGCGGAGACTAACTGGATTTAACCTTTTCACAGAGTATTTGTATAATAGGAAATGAAAACAGCCTCATTCAGGATTTGAACTCGGGTGTTCGCTTCTTACAGCATTAATCTTTATACTACCAGCACCAGCTCCCCATTATGCAAATGATTATTGAGAAACTTAAGATAATCATCCTGATAAGCTTTGTTGATACCATGTTAACACAATTTAACATTTACTGCTTTAACTAATGACAATCCTCAGAATGTTTCAGTTAATTGAACATATGGGTATGTTGCTAAATTACATTGACTAATCACATATACAGATTCTAAAATAAAGGTTGTATCAACTATTCTCTAACCCCCATGCCCATACTGTACCCAGGTCAAAATCAGCATTCTTCTACAGGGTGTTGTAATTTTATTTTCTACCAGGGTATTTGTTTTTATGAGTGATTGACTTATCAAAACAATTTCTTACTATTAACTTATTCCAGTGCAAACCAAATATTCCATGGTCAGTGAGATGAATTTCTTAATAACTCACCTTTTTCTTTTGATTATATAATCTCATGTAATAATTGTTGACTATGTCACTGATTTTTATTGATTAACTCGCATATGTATCAACTGGTATTTGTGGAAATATCATTTCAAAACCATAGCATATAAAAATGGCTCTTGGGAAAAGTATAAAATTTAATACATCCTTAAAATGAGTACAGGTTCAATTAAATCAGATGTATAAACTTGATTTTTTTCAAAATTAGATTTACACATATACTACCCTCTACTTCTACCCAGAGAATACAGTTACCAAGAAAGATAAGAATACTAATCCAAATAGATCCATCTATAATATGGTAAAAGATTTTTCACGTTTTTGTTATTCTAAGTTCACCAGTTATGTAGAAGAGTCTGATTTTCATATCACTTTGAAGTTTAACAGCAAAATTGTTATATATGAGAGGAGCTTATTTGAGGGTTACAGGGCGTTTGTGATGACCTTTTGAAACGAATTTTTGCATTCAGTGGACAGTTGTAAAGGCAACGTTTTAGTTCGTAATTTTGGGCGTTCATTTCTTGGACATCTTTCTCTAACTATAGCCTGAGCCACTTTCGGGACTGACCGCTAGCTCAACTCTTGAATTTTCAGTTTGGAAATATTGAATATAAATATTCTTATTTATATAGTGTCGCTTATCGACAGTTGACCTTAACACACGTCTCTGTCGTGTCATCAAACCACGCTTACGAAAAGAACTATCTGCATCATCAAAAGTTTCGTAGTTTCCACTCATTACACACTTTTGATTTGATGATGGTCTCTGTTAATCTTAGTTAAGGTACGCTTATATTTGTAAGAATAATAAAATTGTTTTAAAGAGCTAACTCAAAATATATCTTTTTTTTGTGTGAATCCTTCTAAGTAGTCGCAATTCTTAAGCCCTTCGCGTTTTATAAATAACGGAGAGATGGAAAATGCAGCATCCATCATTTCAAGTTAAAGGTACATTCAAAAAATTTCCTAATATAATGACTTTATATCTGCTGTTGATATTTTTTTTTTTTCTCAACAATGGTATGCAAGCACTGAAACACTGATAGAAGAAGTGTGTAGACTGCTCCAGATATTGTCAAAAAATAAACATTATTTGGTCACATTCTGTGAGAGTATCTTGATAAGTCTATAAAATTTTCAGCCGACCCTTGTAGATTTAGAATGTAATAATATTAAGTTGATGCATAAATTTCTTAGAAAAATTATTTTATTTCCATGAACTCAGCTTCGTTATCCACTTATCAAAATATTTTTCTCAGTTTACGTCAACTTACAGCGAAAGAATTTCTACTTCGTCACAAAAATAGAATGATGTCGAGTTTGCTAGAATGATTTTTTTTCGATCTGGGTTGAGATGATAATACAGCTTGAGGATGTTTATATTTAAAAATTTAGATTTTCAGTTTCGAAAACTCAAATTATTAACTTCCTTATCTACATTGTCACTTGTTAACAGATGACCTTAGCACACTTCTCTGCCTTTTCCTCAAACAAAATTAGCTGCATGACATTGCATCAATTTCGCTAAATGCCTAATGAAAAAAATATCCATCAGTTCTGATACTAACAATGTCTGTGATCGTCTTACTTGGATGGTTTGTGAGATTGGAGGTAAATAGTCATACAAATGCTATTCCAGGATTTGTCAAAAGAGTTCGTGGTATTTTAGGATTTTCTCTAAGCGTTTTGTTAGTCTAAGTGGTGCAATCATACAGTAGTACTGACACAGCTTGGCAGAATTTCCGTTTTATTAGATCAGATTTCATCTTCAAATTTAAGATTTTGTATTGGTTTTAATTTTTCCTCTGATTTTTCCCCTCCATATCTAAAGTTTACTTTTCAAAAACAATACCGAACGTCACACTACTCATGTAAAAAGATTTTTGCTGACCTCTCAGAACTTGCGTGTATTTTTCCTTTGCTTTATCATTTATAACTTCTTTTTTTATATATTTATTTATTTACTTTTACAAGGATTAAACTACTTCAATAAATATGGACCCCTCCCCGTTCCCATAAAAACAAAACAATCGCAAACCCCGAGCAACCGTCCTCTACTCTACCAATTCAGACGAACAAGCAAATGTCCTACTTATTATTCAGATATGCAATTAATTATATGAGTTCTCGTTAAGCAATTTGTGTCATTTCATGTTATCTTATCAAGGTTATTTGTCAGACCTTAGACTCGATTGTCATTATTCACTTGACTAATGAAGAAGTGACGTGAATTTCAAGCACCAAATAAACTGGGGAAACTGATTTGAAATTTGTTAACGACGAGAAGTTTTTTTCCGTACCATTTATAATGGATGCTCATATTACTACTTGCCTTGTACGGGATATAAGATTCCCCACTTCACTTAACCTACACGGTTCAGATGCTATGGTAAATATCATTTTATGTAAAGAAAATATTGACTTTTATATGCTTTTTTTCCATATTTGTCAGCAATAAGTTACTTTCTACTAAAACATATTTTGTTGATTATTTAAACAAACATCCTTTTGTAGTTTGGCTCATTACATTTCGACTAATGCTATCTTCGACCTTCATCAGGTGTGTCATATCCGGTCATTTTCAACGTGATATCTTATCTCGATAGTTTTTGCTTTTATCTTTAAATTTACTAAACCGAACGACAAAGGTTCATGCTTTCCCAGAGAGTATTGAAACAACAAAGATGGGGATACTGGAATAATGATAACTTTGTCTATGATCTTCCCATTGTAAAAACTTAATTTTTAAACTATTCAGACTTAGTAGAGTGTTCGCCAATGTTCCGGGAGACCGGGGTTCAATCCCAGATCGAGTCATTCCAAAGACGCAAAAAATGGTACTTGATGCCGCCTTGCTCAACACTCAGCATTATAAAGTAAGGATCAAGGGTAAAGTGTAGCAAACCAGGGAATGGAGTATCACCCTCCCCTACACCTCGGTGTAGTAGCTATTGAAAAGGGAGCCTTCCGGTCGCTCTCGACTAAGATCACCAACATTACTTGTTTCAAGAGAATTTTTTTACGAATCCTTGCTTAACACAAAAAGGTCAAATGGGTGAAAATGAAGTCAAGAAAATAAGGAAACGTCAATCTTCCAGGTAGAGAGAGCCTTGATAACTTCAAAAACCATGAACGTCAATACTCACTACTGATGCCAATGCAAAAGACGCAACTATTCTAACCACTAAATAATCTTATATCGTTAATTTAGTAACGAGAGAAGGCATGAGCTTTAAAAGGAGGTGTGAGAAATATAAGGAAACAAATAGAATTATATTTAAACTCTTGATTCCTTTATCAGAAAAATACTGGGTATCAAAATATTAAATCATTTCTAAAAATCCTGACCGCCCCCTCTCAAAAAATATTCGAAAATATTGGAATGTTCGATTTTTTTTTTTTCTTCCTGGTATTTCGATTTTTATCATAAAAGGTACGTTTAACGTTATTTTCACTTTTAAGTTTTATTTCGTTATTTGATTTTTGTCCACCATAGCATTTATCTAGTATAATCATATTTGACCAAAAAATCCCTTGCTTGCTTGTGTTCACAGAACAAGACTGATAGCTTTTTCCCTAAATGGCTTCTCTTTTTCTTTGGGGCGTGGCCTGATGGAATGACACTTCTCTAAAATGTCCTGTTCCAAACTCGATTCAATTCGAGAATTTCCGAAAGGAAACGGTACAATTTGACTTTGTTTTTTTCATTTGAGGAACGGCTGTTTATATACTATAATGACCTGTAGTATTTATAACTGCTATTCATAAAAAATGCTCTTATTAAACATGCTTAGTCTGGCATAAGAACCAAAATAGCTGGGTACCCAATAAGTATCACTCTCTCCAAAATAATGATTTGTAAGATGAAATTGCTACCACCACCACTGTACGGCCAGCGCTATGTGTATGTATATTAATTACTTTATAATTCATTTCTTTGATATAAAAACATATTTTCCTGAAATAATAAAACTATTTCTGGAAGTAAATATGATTCCTGCTATAATTCATGGAGTTACGTACGTACGATTGTGTACTTCTGCTTTGCCAAGGGGTTCAAGATGGTCCATTAGTCATGAAGGCGAATTAAAAACAGAAAAAAAAAGAAAGCAGTAAAATGAATATACTAAAGTATGAAAAGTAATATAGTCTACTTTACTTTTTGTTTCTCTCTCTTTCCCCATCTCGAGTAGTGTTAAATGACGTTTCGTGTTACTTACTATATTTTAATTCTATTGGTCCGTTGTGAGACCCGATGCGTGTCGCACAAACACGCATATGCGTGTATTTTATATATAAGATAGAAGATTGGTGGAGATAAAAACCAACTAAATACTTAATCTAATGTTATAAGTCAAACATCAAGAGAAAAATATTTAGAGGATTAATGTAATGATCACAAATAATATTTAGTTTACAATCAAGAGTTATGAATAGTTTTGGTAAACTTTCGATGATTGTTAATATCATCTTTAGTACATCATTAATAAAAGTGAATGCTTTATTCTTACAAGATGGTAGGATAGAAAAATTATCTACCCGAAATAAAATTCTTGAGAAAGGATAGAATTACAAAGTAATCTCTAGAGTATAGTATTAAAAAGAAGGAAAGGGGACGAACCTGGGATTATTTTTAGTCTGGCTTGTCACTCGTTCAATTAAAATTTCATCAGACTATACGAATGTCGATTGAAAAGTTCTTAGGCTGACTTAGATATATTCATGAAATCTGACCAAATGATGTTATTTTTCAACATAGTTCCCCTTGTGGTCTACACATGTCTTCCATCGATGTTGCAGTGCTTGGCCCCCATGGGTCAAAGACCTCATCAACAGCAGATAGGACGTATTTATATGAACGTAAGTTATAATATACGTTGTTACTGGGAAAGACAAAAAATAATTACGATACAAAATTCAGTAACGATTTTTGACCGGTGTTGAAAATACTCTTTACAACTAACTCGTTAAAAAGTGTATTTTCAATGTGTCTGTTGATCACACTTTTTTTTTAATCAAACAAGTATTAGATAAGGCAAAAAATAGTTGTGCAAGCATTCACCAATCGTCATATGGCCAATATAAATATGCAATTTGACTTTGCATGAAGAGGTGATACCAGCTTGGGAAAGAAATAACACTGTCATAAGACGAGTTATCTCCCGTTGCAGCGAACATTGAAGTTATATTATGAATAGAATTTTAAGACACATTTTATTGTGCTTTTAAAGATAGTGGCTATAGTATAAGATTGTTGACATAAGTACCGAATAAAGTGCGAGTTAAATTCATAATGTTCTGAAGATAATGAAAGTAATCATGGAAATATTAACAAATGCTATTCGTGCTGGATTTTGATAAACTACAGTAATATTTTTCGGGATTTCCTTCATTCTTTTTATATCTTAAAACTGACTAGGGCATAAACCTTAGAGGCGGACTGATACGATACAAAACAAGCATAATTACTTTTCACGAATGCAAAATTGATAGGTAAGCGTCTTAATCGAAAAATATTTTTTTCCTCCTGTGATTTAACGTGAACCTATTGACTTGTGACATATTCTTCTGGCTACTATTCAAGTGGTAATTATTTTACAAGTATTAGGAAATCTGATATTTCATCTGTAATGTTAGCTAGAACCTTATGACTGATCCAAGATCTCTTAAATAATAATTGAAAATTGTTACTATTTGGCTAGTTTAGAATCCGTGATATCCAGACACTACATATTGATTTGGTGGGGGTAGGTTCTTCGTCTAGTTTGACACACTATTACAGTCGTGAAGTGAGAGACTACTTTTATTTCGGTTGAGAAGAACTGAAGATTTTGACCTTGCAGACTTTTGTTTGATGTTCTACCACTAAACAATTGCCTCGGAATAATGGAATAAGAAAGACTAATTTATTGTAATTGAGACGCACATGAAACTAAAGTCGGCTTCGTAGAACCAATTTACTCAATTTACTCAAGTGAGTTGCTCCAATGAATTTAATTAACTGGCCGAAGTGTCATTAGTCAGATTCGACTTGACTGATTGGACACATCCGAAACAATGGCTACAATATGCAAACCCCATTTGACCGGCTGGTCTAATTATAACTCAATATTGGCCGTTGAAAAAAGGCAGCACCTCATCTTTGGTTGCAATAGGAAGACGTTTCATATAACTACTCACAAACAAATCATCATAAATATTGTTTGCCCTCTCTTCAACCCAATAGTTTGTCATTCAGTAAAGTCGACAATAACATTTTTTATTGCTCAGTGGTTGTAGAATATAATAAAAAAAAATAAGGATAAATTGTGTCCTGGGATTGTAATATTGTTGTGGGTAGACAACTAAAAACGTTTCATGATAGTTAAAAAATACACTGATGTATCAAGCGAAGTCTTCTTCTAGGTGTGATCGCACCTAGCTAGAATTGTCACCAGTTCACCACATGTTGCAAAGAGTCAAGGCCTGGCCGGTGATTTACGTCTAATCATCGCTCAAAAGTACTTGTCACTTTTGGAAAAAAAAGTTACTCGTTCGTTTTAATTTTTTTAGAATGTTGACATTGTTCCTGTAAAAAAGAACAACTGGATCATTTACGTATAGAGTTGCACTTCTGCTTGGGATCAGAGTGTAGTATCTGTATCTATGGAAATCTCAGTAGTTTTTCAAAGCTATATATAATATGTATTATAAAATAAATGGAGGTGCGTAGGAAATTGATGAGCCCAGATCAAATTCTCGACCAAGGTTTTTTTGCATTTCTCTTCGTACTACCCACCTAACAAAGCAAATTGGGTTCTTCGGCCCTGGTACAGAAACCCGTATCGCAGAAAGAAAATTCTGTATTCAAACTAGCGTCACTCCGCAAAAAATGACCTTGTGTCGCATCCTGCGCGTGGTCGAGGAGTAGGTTTATACATATATATATATATATATAAAGAATATGCTGATAAAATGATATAGATATATAAGATTTAACACATACCTACAATAAGAAAAAAAAATGGACGTTTAAATATTTAAATTGTTACATAATTGAGTCGCGTCTGTTTTGGTATGTACGTGTCGATTTACAACTCAGAGGTGTCATTGAACATCAACATCGTGTATACACTTTAATAAGTTTATAATTAAGAAAAGTAAAAAAATTAGTTTTTGTTTTTTACTGATGAAAGGATATAATTCAATAATCAAATATAAATCAATTTGTGAAACCCTTCACAGTTCTTCATAACCAAATACAAAAAAAAAACTCTTCAGCTCTTCCCAAGCCATGCCATGTTTAAGTATCACGTATCACATATGCAAAATTTGAATTTAATACTTTTTTTGAAATTTTTTGCTTTGTAATTTAGTACTAGTTATAAAAAAATTATATTTTGGAAAACTAAAAAATATGAAAATGTTTCAAACCAAGGGGTATGTTTTGTAAAATGCTATTTTAAATGTTTAAAGAAATTGTGATACAAACATTTTTACATTCTTAATTCTTAGCTTTTAATTGTACCTTCCTATAATGTTACATTTTTAGAGGGTATAAAAGAAAAAATAACAAAAATTAAACGAAAGTATAATTTATCGATAACACCAAAACTGTTTTTTTAACGAATACTTTTCATATTTCTTAGAACAAAATATATTAATTTTTAATCGATGTAACTCAAAATCTTTTTTACTTTAAAGAAATGAACTATTTTTAGAATAAACGATATTGATTGAATTATTACGCGAAATTTTCCACCCCAAAATAAGGACATTTCTAATTCTTAGTTTATTCTTTTTTTAAATTTTTATTGGATAAGAAAAAGAAATGAACATATTTTTTATCACTGTGACTCAACAGGCAATTCAGAACTGAATTAAAATTTTTATCATTTTTTTAAGTCTTCAGAAAATTAAAAATCATGATATTTCAAACTACTCACGAGTTTAGGATTACATTTTTTAAACAATATTTCAAATGTAAACAAAAAGATTCCTAAAATAAAAGAATATTGTAATAAGTGAATTCTTCGATTCTTTTATCATTAGATTTTAGAGGATGAATAAAAATTGGAATTAAAACTAAGCTGCTTTTTCGAAAATCATTTAGTAAGAAATTATTCTGTAACCGAACAAAAATTGTAAAACATAAGAATTTATTTAGATTCGAAAAATCATGAAAATGTTTTAAATATTTCATCAATATAGGGTTACATACTTTTTATATATTATCTTAAATGTAAATTTAAAAAAAGAAAGAAAGAAAATTCACGAAATAAAAGAATACTTTTCATTTAAATTAATAGAAATCTTTCAACTACAAATAAGAACACTTTTCTAATTTTTTGTTTACTCTTTTCTTCCCTCTATCTCACTTACTGGTGTTCCTAAAATCCTTTTAGTCTGATTATGGACTGGGTCTTTCAGCTAGTTTTTAGAATGTTTTTTAAGAGTCGATATGCTATAAAAGTAGCGACGTAAAATGAAGTGGTGCAGTAGCATATCCATTCGTTGAATGAAAATTATATATATATATATACATGTGCGTGTAGGTAAAGACTAAATGCCAAGCCCCAACGACTAATGTCATAAACACATCATATTATTCTGAGTCATCCTTTTTGTGCAGTTAGTGGCTTAATGCTGTCTCGTGTAGTTGTCGCGACAAGCTCACAAACATAAACAGATCGGATTACTCGCACTCCCTAGAAAAATTACATCCGGGTACGGCTGGAAATGATGAAGCCTTTTTCGACCCTGACCTGCCGTTACAGCTAAGAAAAGGGAATAAATTACATCTAACTACATTTACAGAATACGTCTGGCTAAAGTAATTCCATCAAAATAAAGTGGATTATCTTCCGAAACTTATCCATAGCTAAAGAAGAAGTGTACTTCCACTCCTATTTTTTAAAAGATGAACGTTACGCTTAGGTAGACCTGTTAGACTGTCGCTGCTACAGTTGGATATCAACAAGCCTTTTTTTCCACTGTCGATGGCGCGCTTTTTTTCCAGGCTGAATCCTACATATCGTGGTCGCATTTGCCTTTCCTCTCAGGCTGAGTCCCACATCTCGTGGTTGCATTCGCCTTACTTCCCAGGCTGAGTCCCGTTTCTCGTGGTCACATTTGCCTTACCTCTGAAGCTGAATCCCACTCGTAGTTGCATTCGCCTTTCCATCACTTAGATATGCAAAAAGGTCCTTTTAAGGACAACTAGAAGCCCCCTTTTGTGGGTAGGAGTATCTCTGACGGTCCTTACAGACTTGTCGAAGCAGACGGCCAGGCGGCACCCACGAAGAGGACTCTAAGACCATCCAGTCTTAACCAGTTCGAAATCAGTTAATAGTGAAAGTTTGAAGTGAAGTGAAGGGAAGTCGAGAAGTGAGCATTTAGTCTTTGGCCAAAGTACTGTTTGTCGTTTGGTGAAGTTATTGATAAGTGTCATACATCTCATGAGGTTCCATTCAAGCTATAACCAGATCATTTTTTACATCTACGACGGCCGTTTTCATTCATTTCTTGCTGTCACAACCATCCGGTCATTTCCATCACTTTCTTCCTTGATTAATCTAACCCTGTGCCTATGCAGTTTTGACCATCATCGATGAGCCATCTTATTCCAGGAAACTAATCACAATGTGGGGAAAGTCAATCGGTTGGTGAGAAACACCACTGTATGTAGGTTTACGATTGGATTTAATCTTGAATAAAATGGGTCTTATTTACACAGATTGGGGATTTTTTTTTTTTTTTTGGTCAGTCAAAAATGAACTCCTCCATTTTCCAAATATTAGGTCAGACGTTGAGGAAGGACACTGGCGTGTCCAAAAATTTCGGACACATTTCTTCATACATTGTGCTCTGTTATGTCGAATGGACAACAAAATAAAAACGAAAAAAATATTTGTCAAAGTTATTTTTCAATTGGTCTTCTACTTATACATATTGTTACGAACACGAATTCTTCCTTTCCCTTTTCCTCACATTAGCGACAATTATTATGCCATTTAAGTGTCACCGACTTTCTAAAAGAAAGTGGACAGTTCATCGGAAAGGAATGGGTCGTTGTGACAAGACACACAAGAGACTGCTCTAAAAAAAATTTTAAAACCCGAGGAAGTGTCCCCGTTTTGTCAATGTATTACTGAACTATATTGAGGTTTGTTCTACTTTTTGTTTCTCGTACCATGTCATCACACCTAGAAAAATACTTTACAACTGTCAGACAGGGTTCACCACTTATTCAATAAAGGCAGGGAGATTTCTTTCTTTCTTGTTCTTAAGCTTCATTTATCTGGTTTTCCTTTATTTGGTCTTTGTGTCATTGTTGATCATTGATGCCTTTAATTTTGTCTGCCCGGTTTTTTAGTTACGAAATTCGGCCACTGTTATAGTCAGCCCCTGGCTTAAAAAGTTAGTTAGCAGTGTAACTTTCAAAGACGATTTACCAACGGGAATGGTTCGTAACAGTATATATATATATATATATATATATATATATATATATATAGAGAGAGAGAGAGAGAGAGAAAGATACCTATAAAGTTAGACGGCTCGGTTGCACTACTTCTGTCTCGAAAGCACAAAAATACTAGAAAAACGACTTCAAGCTCTAGAATGAATATATCAGATCCTGAGTAGAGTGTTCGCCAATGTTCTGGGTGACTGGGGTTCAATCCCAGGACAAATCATACCAAAGACTCAAAAAATAGTACTTGATGCCACCTTGCTTAACACTAAGCATTATAGGTGAGGATCAAAGGTAAAGTGGAGCAATCCTGGAAATGGAGTAGCGCCCTCCTCTACACCTCGGTGTAGTAGCCATTAAAAAGGAAGCCTTCGGGTCACTCTCGACTAAGATCGCCAACTTTACTACTATATAAAAGAAGTATAAGACTTTGATTAGTGTCAAATGTTGACGGGTTATATTAAATCAAATACTTAGATTAATTATTGAGATATTTCATTAAAGGTAATCGCATTACTTTTGATAAGGCAGGATTAGAAAAAAAAACGGAATCATCATAAGAATTATTAAATTGTTGAAATAGTCCTCGATACAAGTTCTGGGTTGTTTAGTTTGAATTCTTAAAACATAATAACTTTGAAAAGGCCATTGTTTTAATTTCGATTTGGAGTGCACGGAAATGATTCGTTTGAAAGGTCAGGGTTGATACAGGATTAGAAGGATTGAAATATGACGGCTTTTCAATAAAAGGTGTGACACAAGGCCGTAATACAATAATAGAATATTATTGATTGGCTCATCAACCAGAGAAAAGAGAGGTAGAGCTTTTGCCCCCTTCCCGAGGTGTGCAACACAAGGCTATACTTTTAATTGACTGACCAATCAAATGTGGGCCCCGGGGGCTTTTCTTCCGTTCTCTGATGATTACGATACGAGGTCATGGGTTCAGGGCTTTTATTGGCTGGCCAATTGGGCTGTGCAGTCGGGGGTTTGGACCCACATAAAAGAAGACACCGAAAGGGGAAGAGTGAGATCGAAGGTTGATTCCATCTCCTGAGGAACAAACCCCTTGCCGCTAGTTTCGCGACCCAAAGTCCTGAATTTGACCATTCAACCAAAATTTCTTCGAAACTTCCTAGTTAGAGAACTGACTAGAGGCTCATTAGCCATATACATTATGGTCAGTCAACTTGTTAACTTCAGCTAAAGAGTCTCCCACTTCGGAAGATTCCAACCTTGAAATAGAAATCCTTTGTTATGTATACACGATTTTAATCATTGTATTATAAATAGAGTTTTTTTTATTTACACCTATTTCTGAGTTATTGAAGTAGTTAATAGCACTTGGAAATTTGATCTTCAACAAACCCAGCCTGAACTGAGAGGAGTTCGAGCTAGTTCTTCCACGACTAGTCATCGACTTTGTAGCGGATCTATCAACACAATGTGAGCGCAGGAAGACTGAACGAACCGGCTCGTCGGAGATATACCAACCTATAAGTGGCCCGCAGTGTAAAACACACTCATAGGACCACTGGAGGAATAAAGAAATGTTTGACTGTGCTTGATTTTCACGTGTCTTCAGCTTGACGTCGGGTGAAGAAAGAGCGAGAGATATTGAAACTTGCACGAATATTGCTAGACGTGATATTTTAGGACAATGATTAGTTTATCTTAGCTAATCAGCATCCTTGTTTCATGTTAATCTCGGTTAATGATTGTGTCATGAATTGCACTTTTGCAAATCCAAAAAAAGAACATTTTTTTAATTACCTTTTTTCAAAGGGGGATTGTTTGTTTGTTTTTTTGTTTAGTTTTGTTTTTGAATTTTTTTAATCAATTTAGAATTTTCAATGAGAACAAACGCTGGCACATTAGGCACAAAAAGGGACCCCACATTAAAACCGCCTCTAAGGTACCTGGTACCCTGGGAAAGCTGAACTATTAAACCGTACTCTAATCTAATTTATTTATGTTGTACACTGATGACAATAGATATATATTAACTTTTCCAGAATTCCTTTCAATGTCTACTTTCGAATAAATCCCAAATATTTGATATTTTGATGATTATCAGCAGAAAACGATGACGTTTTTTTGGCATATAGTTACTAAGCTTAACTCATTCTAATGAAAGAGCATCCAGTAAGAATTGAGGTCATTAACAATGGTTTGCAAGAGTAAATTGTTTATCAGGTGTCTCTCATTTGATGAGTAAGCCTTAATTATCTTTAGTCTTGTTCGTATTTAACTAACCTTTCAGCTGTTTTGAATTTAGAGTTTTCCTTCTCCTAAACTGGTCGTCTTACTAAGGCTAAAGAAACTACTCAGCCTAAATATTTACCCATAGCTGAAGAGAGAAGAAATGGACTCGTGTTTTTTTCAAAGGTGAAACGCAAACAGATTTGTCTAGAATTTGAATTCGGGACGCCAAAACCATTTTCCACGACGATAATCGTTAACTGGTACAAGAGCTTAGAAAACGGGTACCAAGTAAGAGTTGAATTCTTCTAACAATGGTTTTCATATAACCATCTCTCTACGGCAGCAACGTCAATGATAACAGAGAACTGAGCGTATTCTTTTAGTAAACTTAGTTTTGTTTATCACAAGGTCAGGAGCAAGAAGCACCTAGAAAGAATTGAAATCACTAACATCATACGAGCGTAGTTGTAAATAGAATTCTGACAAGTTAAATTTTCAGATGGGTTAGACGCTGTGTGTTGAATGTTGAATTATTGTAAACTCCTCATCGTCAAAACACTGCCCAAGTCTCTTGAGATTAAATATATTTTTAATTTAATATCACAACGATTCTGTTCAAATACCAACAAGACACCTACCAAAAGCTGATGAATCAAAAGAGTGAAAAGATTTTTTGCTCAGTCGCAGAACTGAACGAGTAGCGTGGTGTCATCAATTAGGGCAGTTTGAAGGGAAGCCAGAAAAAAGAAAAAAAAGTAAAAGAAAACGAAAGACAAGAATGCTTATTTTTACTCCTAAACTTTCTAACTATGTTCTTGCTGCTACTGAACTTTCATTTTACAGAATCGGCAGCCGGATTATTCTTGCACTTATGTGCAACTGAAAACAGACAGCGACGGCGAATATAAAGGAGACGGTTTCACATTTACTGTTGGACGAGGTAATGAAATCGGTAAGTATTTCAAATAAAACCCACCTACACTTTTGATTTATTTTATTTCTTCTCTTAAAATAATGATCGAAGGACACTAGTAAAATTTAAACGAGCTGTAAATCATGTAGCAGAAAATTACGTAGAATTCAGGAACAATAATAAGGAGTGCGAATGGAAGATTAAAATTTGTTATAAGTTTTCAATATCCACAAGAAAGAATGTTTTCTTCTTGAGAGTTACTTACTAAGCTTAGCTTACTTTGACATAAGGCCAGAAATATACATCGCTCAGTAAGAATCCAACTTATCAAAAATAGTCTGCTTGTCTAGCAGGTTAACCATTACACCATGCAAGATGGCGTATTATGATTTGGGATAGAGTTATATTATTGAAGATGTGAGGGTGGTCAAAACGCTAAAGACACTTGGCCGGGGAAAAAGAACTGATTTCAACTCAGGAGAATGCCTTTGTAAGGGCATTAATCTGCTCCTACACGCAGCTATGGGTAAGGGGCTCATAGAACACTTTAGATTAAAAAAATATCTATTTTCGACATTCGATTATATGTTATGCTGTTTCAGGTAATTTAGTTGTTGTTATTATCTGACTCCGTTTTTGGTTTCTCTTCTTACCCCATGTTATTTTGCTAGTTTCTCTTCTTGGTCTATGAAGGCTGTAAAGAAATTATATAGAAAGAAGATAGGAAAAAGAAGATAGGAGACCATGATATCTTTTATATTTTGACTTTATTTCTATGTTCAACAATCATTCTGTGGGTGAAGAAATCATTCCTGAATCTAAACGAAATGGTTGCGTCTCCCAGACAAGGTGTTAAAATGTATTAGTCGTTCTCGGGTATATAGGCCAAAATTTGGTGTTTAAGGCGTAAACAATGTGTTAGAGGCTTTTGAGGAGATATGTCTAAATCCGACGTTTTTAGTTTGTAGTTCGATAGGTCCATTTGATAATTTTCATATTTTGGCGGCTGTTAACCGAAACGGCTGCTACCAGTGAAAGGTTAACCAACGTGCCGCTCCAAAACGATCACGTGGCCTTCCACCAGCAGCAAGGGAGATTGCGATGTTTACTCTTCGGTGTCCGCTGCTGAAAAGAGAAAGGGACTCCTTTTTGACAGGACAGTTCCTTTTCTTTTACCCGTGCGTTGCTCATACTTCCTGTCAGGGGCTTCTAGGAGTTTCTGCATTTTCTAAATATATTTTTTTAATTTAGTTTTTTTAATTTAATTTTTAAAATTTTTTCTATTTCCCCAAGGCCTGATCAAATTTTCTTTTCTTTTTTTTTTTTGCTATTGGTACGATGTAACCCAGTGCAATCTGTCGCATGTTACTTAGAGAGGTGACGGGTGCCACTGAATAACTACCATTATTCTTATGAAGAAGAAATAATCAGTATGTCACCCTTCCGATGTATTAGGACATGGGGAATGCCCACATCCAAAATGGAAAATCCATTTTTTAATAGCTTTAAAGAAAATTATAACACATTCTACTTTCTTACTATTGTGGCTAAAAAATTCAGTTATCAAACTATAATCAGATTTATATCTTCATCTCTTTCGTCTTTATCACAATGTTTTAAACGTTGCACCCTACCATAGTCTATCACATTCCGTAAATGTTTGGCAATTTAGAACTAACCCAAGATTTGGGGAGTTTAAATGGTTCATATCCCAAATATTCGGTCAAGTCAGTGTCCCGATGATTTTTTTAAAGAATTTGTGGATTTTAATTTTTTTAATGATGTCATTCTGTTTCTTTATTGTCTTTATGATGTAATCCGTCAATCTCTAGACCAGGGATTGAACTTTTTACTTTCTTATCAAAGTTTTTTTTATTAACAAGGCTATGGAGAAGCACTACGGTACTATAAATTCACATTAACGATTACGAATTCAAAAGAGTTTCTTGGTAAGAAACCGGACGTGACAGAAATCCAATGATGAGAACGGTATATAACTGATCTTAGACGAAATAAAGAATTCCTCCATTCTACATTCTCTGGCAGTTACCAAATACGGCAGACTCCTGGGAGAATCAGAGTTTACACAGGTCGAAACGTTGGAATAAAACCAACAAAGATGATGCTGTTATAACAATGACAACAACAATTAAGTATTTAACCAGAAACTGTTCATGTTATATCTAGCGAAGAGAAAGGTTGTGTCGAACGTCCTTAACCCTTGCCCAGAGAAACATGTCTGTTTGAAAAGAGGGATTTTGAAAAGATTAATAGGACAGTAAAGATTTTGAATCTGTTCTTAAATGATATTAAAAGAAGTATTGGTTTTTCCGAAAGGTTTTCTTTGATTTATCAAGTAAAAATAAAATAATGATTGGAATGCTTAGTGGTAGGGAATATATTTAGTTGAATTCCCTCTCATTGAGAACCAATATTAGCATTTATATATCCGTGATATATATAAACAGAACACAACGGAAGGAAAGACAAGATAAACCCATTTACACGCATAAGAACTTGTAATATTCAACTGTGTGAAATACTTATAATTATATGGTTTCAAGTAATTATTTAAGTAATAGTCATTTATTTGCTCGCAATTATATGGTTTCAAGTAACTAATAATAATTCTTAGTAAACAATTATAGCTTCAAGTAACTATTCTAAATACAAATAATTTACACTGGTATATGTCATCAAGTATTCCTATTGAACACAAATAATTTTGAACGGATATATTTGACCCATAGATAGAACCCTGACGAGTACTACCATTCCGGGTTAGGGTGGACCGAGGTGTAAGGAAAATGAAGGGTACTTCACGCTCCCTAGATCCCTAGAACTGGAGTCTTACCATCAGATATAATCTAGCATCATACCCAGAACACCCATTTTTGAGGGAGAGTGTGGAGATCTTACCTATCTGTAGGGGATGCAGTCAGCATATTCTACGCCCCACCGACAGGGCATTATATATATATATATATATATATATATATATATAAGTGTGTGTGTGTGTGTGTGTGTGTGTGTGTGTGTGTGTGTGTGTGTGTGTGTGTGTGTGTAATATAATGGTCATGAAACCTGATAACACGACAGAGTAATGATAAAATCCGTTGTTATGGTAACTCAAGGTGTTACAGGATTAGGCAAAAGAACGCATGTGAAGGAAGAAGCAAGAAAGAAAGAAAGAAAGAAAGAATTGGAAATTAAACAAAGAATAAGTTGGTATGAAAGATACATTGAAAGTGTAAGAACACAAAATGATTCGTATAATAGAGCGAAGACAAGACTTAAGTATAGTTGAAAGAAAGAAAGAAAGAAAGAAAGAAAGAAAGAACGGATGTAAATAATCTTCTCATAAATGACAAGAACGCTGCTGCTTACCAAATAACTATCAACCATTTTAAGACATTACTGACCAGAAATTTGAAAACACCTTTATTTTAAAAAAACAAACAACGAGTGCTTTAGCCTATGCGAGGGGGAAGGGTTGTTTGATTTTTTGTGTTGTTCAACAATGAATCAGTCTAGAAATATCAATCTTATTTTTCCAAGCGCCAATGAATTTAAAATTATGGAAAGACAAAGAAACAACGAAAGAAAAAAGCGAATTCTTGTGTACTTTCGACAGATCTCTTTAAGGAGTGAGGAATGGACGCACAAAATTTGAGATAGATTCTTGGATGCTGTAAAACAAGTTCTGGTTAGTGACTCATTTTGCCTGTTGTACACAATAGCGACGCAACTTTACTGATGGAGAAAGCTCGTTATTTTGCCGCCAAGGTCTTATCGCCAACAAATGCAGTTGCAAGTACAGCATGCAAACGAACCTAAGTAACTTGTTACAGGCAGACAATTACCTTTAGAAAAGAGTGTTCTTATCTTGACTGTTATACGCAGAAGGCGGCGTCTATTGATATCTCACGTGACACTTTGGCTGCTCGTACAGTGGAATTTATTTATATCCCCGTAACTTGAGAATCAGCTTTTAATCAAAGACATATTTTACCTTTTATCTATTTTTAATGTCTGAAAGAAAAAAGAAGTCACGGTTCGTTTTACAAGTGACATTCAAGAAATTTAAAATGACTCACTCTTTTGGACATAATCACTCATGGCCGCGGCAGTTTGAAAGGAAGAAGTATTGTTCGTCTAAATAGGACTAGCTTCATTATTATGTTTTTACGTTTTATTTAACCCATTGAACCCAGGCATTGAATAAGTAGTAATATACTAAGCTTTTTGCACAAGGTCGTAGGAATGGAGCATCCAATGAGACTCGAACTCATTCGTGTAGGTTTGTTAGTCTAGTTTGCTTACCATTACACCACCCAAGGCACCCAGGAATTGAATTGGCAGTTCGTTGGTTTTATAGCATGTCAACCCTTGTTGGTTATTTAACGAAAAGCCCTTAAAGTAGCTAGACAAACGAGAAGGCCGTCCCTTTGCTTTGAATTCAAAGTTTTACTTCTCCTATATCAGTTGCCATACTAAGGTTAAAGTGCCCTGTTTGCTCTACTATTTACCCATTGTAGAGGGAGAATAGTAGTATCCATATCTTTTCCAATGGTACTAGCGCTATGAGGAATGCAAACTGTCTCGTCCGGAATTTGAACTCAACTCATCGTTTTCATTTCCTATAATGATAACCGTTACACCACGAGTGCCTCCAATTATTTGCAAGTTTTGTTTTCAAGAAACTAATAATAATAATCATTTGCTAACAGTTATAGCATCAAGTAACTATTCTCAATACGGATAATTTGTATACAATCATATTATTTCAAGTATTCCTCTGTAATACTAATAATATGCAAGGAATTCTATGGTTTCTAGTAAATATTTCTATCAAGTAATAATTATTATTTATTTGCACATAGTTTCATAGATTCAAGTATTCCAATCTAAAACTACATATTTTCAAATAGATCTATTTGAGCCTTAGATGGAATCCTAAAAGTACTACCACTCCAGGTCAGAGTGGATCTGGGAGTTATGGTAACGAATGAGTGACTCCGAACTCCCCAGAAATCCATTACTGGATCCTCACAAACAGTTTCAGTTTAGTGTTATTTCTAGAACCCCCATCTTTTTGGATGGGATTTTATAAATCTGACGGGGAGGTAACCGACATGGTAGCGTTAAATTGGAATAAAATATCTACATATCTGATATGGAATAAAATTAATGTCAGTCGGTTAATTTCAACAAAGTATTAGTTGATTGGTAGATTATCTAATTACCTCTCATTCTCCACCTCTCTCTTTCTCTCTCTCTCTCTCTCTCTCTCTCTCTCTCTCTCTCTCACACACACACACACACACACACACACACTCTCTCTCTCTCTCTCTCTCTCTCTCTCTCTCTCATATATATATGAGGGTAATTCAAAAAATAATTTCTTTGAAAAAAAAACAAAATAAATTACTTTTTCGATAAATATAAACTCTGCATTATTTGGAATTGGTTTATATAAAAAAGTTATCTTAATCTCACAAAAATATTTGTGTTAATGCTATTTAAAATGGTGGAAAATCCAGGCTTGAACAGAGGTCGGTGATTAAATTTTTGCTGGATAGGAATAGCAAACCATGTGAAATTTGCAGAATAATGTGTGATGTGTATAGAAAAACATGTTTTAGATAAAAGAGTGTTTACAAATGAGCTCAACATGGCTTTGACACTAGGAGACTAAGAAGAAAAACTGCCCATGGAGTAGAAACGCACTGACTCTCCGGCAAAGAAAGATTTCTGGCGCAGCAGTTTGTGAAGAATGTGATGCTGACAGTTTTCTGAGACATAAAAGAACCCCTCACAATCGATTACCTTGAAAAAGGTACAACTATAAAAGTGCTTTGTATTGCCAAATCATAAGACAAAATTCACCAGATTTATTGAATACCCTGATATATATATATATATATATATATATATATATATATATATATATATATATATATTTTATTTAGCTATATTTCTGCCAACTCAACTGTGACACTTATTTACTACTCATCAGCAGACGATGGCGGAAGAAGAAAATAGAATTTTCTATTTCAGTAGTTAAATAAAAGCCATCAAGCCAAGGACATATTCACAAGTGTGTAAGTCTTGAATATTATTTTATGCCAAAGTAAATACCTCTCAACTACATTAGTAACGTTAGTAGCATATTACCTATTGGTATCATTAGTTCATTAGAAGCGTTATTAGCGAATTTCCAGTTGGTCATCTTTCGAATCTGAGTGACAAACCAGAATCAGAATATTTGTTTCAATAAAAAGTTGGTCTTGTAGCAGAGAACATGTATGGTTTGATATTTCTTTGTGTACGAGAACACGACGAGTTGACCAGATATTTTATTGCCGTAACAAACTTAATAAAAAGAATATAAGAATGATAATGAGATACAAAGTTGTACGTAGAAAGTGTATGTTAAAAATGCCCCTTGCGTACGTTGTAAAGTCTTTAGCGTATGTACGTATAAGAGAAATAGACGTTTTGTGTAAAGACTTACATGTTTAAGAAGTGTATTGTTCTATGCTGTCACGCTCAGTGCGACATGAGGTTCGTCTAGACCAGAGTCAGGTCTGTTTTAATGTGACGAAGTTAACGGATTGTAATGTAACAGTTAATTTGCTTTTGAGAATATCGTAGTAATAATTTTCCTCACAGTTACTACGATTGGGTTTAATGTGAAAAAGCAGATTTTTGTAGTTTTCTCAGAGAACAGGTTGATTGTTGCGAAGATCAGGTGTACCCCGTCTTGCGAGAAGTCAAACCGTGTTAGGATTTCGAAGCTAGCTAGAAGTAACAACCAGATGAGCTTACAATATTGGAATATTGTTCAGAGTGTTAGTAAGTATAGAGGAAAGGACCTTTGAGCTTGATTCGAACAATAGTTGATTCGGGCTGTATTCTCAGCGTGGGAATAGATTTGGATTATGCAGAGGTATGTTTATAATATATTGTTATTTTACGTCACGAGTTAATTGGACTGCGGAGAGAACGGATTGACTCGTATTGAGAAAATCAGAACACACACACGCAATTTCCATAGTAGTTAGCCGAGAAAAAACTAACTCACAAACCTATGCTCTTATCAGTGATGACTCCAGCATTTCACTAAGTTGCTTGAGTTAACCTAAGACTGACTCACTTATAGCCAGTTTAGACGCTGTGTTCTGTTTTGTATGGCTATCCATATTTACCAACCCCTCTGCTCGGGCAGGATATGACACAAGGTCAATTTTTAAGCGGAGTTTAACAGGTTTCAATTCAGAGTTTTCTCTTACCAAGGCTGAAGAACCCAGTCTGTTCTACTATTTACCCATAGCTGGAGGGATAATAATTGGATTCATACTTTTCCCAAGGGTATTAGTGCTATGTGAAATGCAATCAGTCTCGTCCAGAATTTGAACTCGTGTCGCCGTGTCCATTTCCTACGACGATAACCATTACACCACGGACATCTCCGGTTTTGTATGGCTATAAATGCCATACGATAGTTGGTTGTATTTCATTTGATATACTGTTATTAAACTGCTTATATTTAATCAGCTGGTATTATTGTTCTTCTGGAGAAGGGATCGACTTATCCTGTTCAGAACATTTGTCACCAGAGGAGATGACCACGGCTAATCGGTTCGGGAAACACCTGTTTCCTTGGCCTATGGAATCACAATACTTTTTGAATATCAAGCTAGACGATTGATGACAATGGTTGTACCTTAGGGACAGTTTCAAATTGTAAATGCCCCACAATTCCAACAGCTGTGTAGAGAGGGAGATTTCACACGGGGTTCGAACTGAGTTGTGCATCGATCAGAAATACGATGTGTTGGAATGGAGAGGGTTGAGTTTATATCAAGGCATGGTGCACGTGGTGAGAAGAAATCTACATCACATGCTACATGGTCAAGCTAACAAGCTTTTCCAATCGTGCCTTGCGCTTATATATGCAAGTTTCATCACACCACCTAGTGTCTATTTGCAGAACTCTTTGACAGATGAGGAAGGATAAGCTTTTCAAATGTCTATAACACCAGAACGAAGACAGTCTATGGCTGGGTATTTCAACTACGACCCATAAACTAAGAGCTGTCTTCGGTCGGTTATTTTAACTCTGACCAACAAAACAAGGGCAAACTATTGGATTACCTCCCTTGTCTGATAAAGAATTTCAACTAATGACCAATATATGGCGACACTCTAGCGTTGCCATTGCAACAGAGCCTAGTCTTAAAAAAAAAAAAAAACGCAAAGACCTTATTCTCTTTACAGTATGGCCTGGAGACAAGTTCGATCTCGTCTCGCTGGATAGACACCTTTGTCCTCAGCGTACTTTGATGCATTCAAAATAACACTACACAATACATAATGTTATTACTTTCGTACATACAGGCATCTTCAATAATATCACACAACCTGTAACTAAAGGAATTCTTTTCAGATATGTAAGTCTCTCACAAACTTTCATACTTCTGTATACACACCTTTATTCACTCTTTTGTATATCATTTCTTTAAGCATTCGTTTTCTATTTAGCTTTGCTCTGACAATAAAATATGTTAAGTTGTTAATTGTTTTTATTGTCATTCTTGAGAGGAAACCACATTCACCAAACAAATTAATATTCATCTACAAAATGGGATTTCTGTAGTTGAACACAATCTCTTCTTATATTCAAAACTGTCAACAAAATTTGTTACTGTAATGGGAGACCTCTACAAAACAATGGAATATGAGTCACTTTAAGCAATTCTTGATCTAAGTAAATAATATTTTGTCTTCTTATATATATATATATATATATATATATATATATATATATATATATATATATATATATATATTAGCTTTATCTAAATAAATAATATTTTACTCATCTACCTTAAATTAAGGAATTGATATTTTCATCTTTTAATCTTTAATACAGAAATACTTTACTTTTAGCCTTATGTAAAGAAATAATATTTGCTTTTCTAACCTTACTTAAAGAAATAGTATTTGCACATTTAACCTTATCTAAAGGAATAGTATTTTCCTCAAATGAAACTGGGGCTAGCAATTCCATTCTATAAAAATACAAACGAAACTACTGTAGCTCTCTCATCACTGACGAAGCTGCTGTTGCAACCCTAAGTTCTACATGAGAGTCTACAGGAATAAACTTGTGCCACTTATTTTATTTTTCTTAAATGTTATTATTTCTCTTTGACAATTGTGTCCTATCTCTTTTTTTATCTCCAATTCTGTTGTTTAGAACATGTTTGTAAAGACTATCTTATATCTGTTCTTTTTATTTGTTAGTGTACTGTGCAATAGAAGCTCTCAGTAAATTGGTGATTGGAACGAAAGTGAAAGATATTTTTAATGACTTTGCTTCATTTTGGCGGCGTCTTACAAGTGATGATCAAATGAGATGGGTAAGTTAACCTAATTTCAATTGAAGTTTAGTTCAAAAATATAAATCAAACTACTTCTTGTCATCTTTCGCTAAACTCAAGTCAGATTAATCCCATGTCCTCTCGGGCTGAAATACAAAATATCTTTTTTAGCGAATTTTATCTTAGAAATTTTCTCACTTAAACACAAACTAGGAATGATTATGGACTACGGTAGCGGACCGACTGTTTTGGGACCCTGAAACTTTAACTGTTAAGGGGACCCTTCACAACCGGTAGCAATAAGGCAACATTCATCAAAGAATATTTTGAAGTTATATGAAATGGGTTTGAGGACATATTCAAAGATCAATATAAAGTATTAAACACATCTGCTTATGATTCTATCATTAAAATAGCCTTATTTTTATAACAAACACTAAAAAAGATCCATTGATTTTGTTGAAAAATTCACGCATTAAAAAAAAGTTGCTTCAGTCCCCCCAACCGGATTAGTGGCCGCTCCGAGATTAGGGGACCCTCCGGGATTAGAAGTCTCTCCAGAATTAGGTACCCTAAAGCTAAAGCTTCGTCAGTTTTACAGTAGATCTACCACTGATTAGCAAATATGAGTTGATTCTGATCGTTTTTATTTCAATGAAAGAATGTAATTCTAAGTTGTAATATGTTGCTTTTGAATTAATTTTTTTTTTTGCACTCATCAATTTGCAGTGGAGGAGACCCCTGGTGTAGTGGTTAACGTGCTGGACTGTAACAACATAATTAACGTGTTCGAACCCTAGGACTGATGCTCTTGGGAAAGTTATGAACCCTCTTATCCCTCCACCTATTCGTTAAATAGTATCACTGCTGTTCTTTTTAAAAGGATATTTTTGGCATTAAATAAGCAACATAGGTTGATATGCCATTAAACAATAAAAGACAAACCAAACCTATTTTACACTTCATATATTAATTCTAGGAGTCTATTGTGTAACCTTGTCCTGAAGTTAATGAGATGAGTTCAATCCTCACGGCGTTCTACACTAAAGTAACCTGATAACTGACTAAGCGGAATTTATTACTCTAACCAAATAACTCAATTTCTAATTGAATTTTTTTGCGTTCAATATCAAATTGTAACAACCACCTGGTCATATAATCTATAAACAGTTTAGATAAGTTTGGTATGAAGTTAGAATGTTGCAGCTCATCACATGATATTAGTTAACTGTCAACAGGATTAGCTCGCTAACTTTCGTTTTACGGTAAATTTTGTAAAACAAAACAAACAAAAAAGGGAAATTCATTTGTCAGATATAAATTCGTACATGTAGACGCTGCTTGCTTTACGAATATTCGTCAAATTTTTTTTTTTTAAATTTTACAGCGTGGGTTCATCCATAATTGGATATTAGAATAGAGCCAGGGGGGTGTCCTCGTGGTGTAATGGTTAATGCGGTGGAATGCGGAATCGTAGTAAGCGAGTTCGAACTCCAGCCGCGGTATTACTTTCACTTTCGGACAAATACTCTTGAGAAAAGTATGAACCCCTTATCCTCCCAGCTGTTCTTCTGGAAGGATGGCTCTAGCGTTAAATAACCTACAAAGGTTGAAATGCCATTAAACAACCAAACCTATATTTCATTTACTGTCGCATGATATGCCATTTTTCTTCGAAATACTTTTGCCGATTATTGCAGATTGGTCCTGAAAAAGGTGTCATTCATCTTGCCACAGCTGCCATTGTAAATGCATTATGGGATATGTGGGCAAAAATTGAAAACAAGGTAATCAGATTTTTTTAAAATTTTGTGCAATTAAATTTATGGAAAGTATCTGTTTGAATTTTATCTATCAATATAGTTCAAAACTTCACTTTGTGTTTAAATATATGCAAGTGTGTACGTATTGTCTCCGATGACATAAGTCTATTTCGACAAAACACGTGCAATGACGGTGAGCTAAACGTTTTTCGGCAATTAAGACTCGGTAGTAAAGTTAGGGTTCGTCGACAAGTTTAGGAAAGGAAACGGTAGAGCTGAAAAGGAATAAACTACAGTTTGGCAAACATGTGTATGGAATAATGTACAGAAAAGTCTGGAAGTAACTGGAAGCCTGATATTACTTTATAACATGAGGGCAGATAAAGTCACCATTTATACAAAAATGGCAGTTGAGGTTGTTGAGTTTTGTTGCCTCTTGTTATATTAAAACGAAGAAAATAAATGATGTAGGCGAGAATTTTTTCAAAGGGAAAGTTTTAACGGCAGCTAGAGACGAAGTTTTCCTTTGTGCTGTGAGTAATAATAGAAGAAGGATAGTTGTAAATAGTTGAGTATGAATTTAGCATTCAGCCAAAAGTTTCGAGGTCCAGTTAATTTAGGAGGAAGAAATAATTGATAAGGAATAATCTCCTAAAGGAACCAGAGGCCCAATGTTGAATGCGCTCTCTCGTGTTGAAATGTCCATCTGTCTGCAGCTGGAATCGGCCCGGGTGAGAGAGGGAGGGGGGGGGGCTGGTGTGTCCTGCTGCTAGCAAGTGAGGAAGAGGGAGCGATAAACAGCCTTTTATGTTGCCCGGGGAGGTGACCCGGGCAGAATGGCATCAGTCATTTTCATTTGACGAAATATATAAATTCAAAACTCCAACGGCCAAAACAATTCCCGCACTAAATAATAATTTGAAATTCTTTCTTTCTGCTACAACATAAAGAGCTGTGGGTTTAATACACAGAGTAGTAGAGAGTTCTTCGATGAAATGCAGTCATCCAAAACTAGAAATAATACTAAGAAATGATGAATAGAAATTACATTTAAGTAATAGCCGTGTTAACGAGCGAAGCGACATTTAGGCTTACGTGTGATAAAAAGGGATACAAAGTAATAAAGTACATAAAAAAAACACTACGAAATGTCAAATTATTAAAGCAATTGTGTTTGGAGTGGAGAAAGGGAACATTTCTAATCGATGATGCTTGAAATATCAGGTTTATTAGGAAGGATTAAAAAAGCAGCTACATGCTGGTGAATCTCTGATCCTTTTACTCGATAAGGGGGTGAATCCGGAAGTCGTCTACTGGATATCAGTCTAAGAATGTATCCTAATACACAAGGGGCTACAAAGGGAAATACACAATAGGGATCTAATCTAATACGTGACACGACAGTGTGTGTGTGTGTGTGTGTGTGTGTGTGTGTGCAACCCAACAAAACAACACATCAGAGCGATATCCTCACAAGCTCGATGCACTTAAAATGTTCTGAAAGAATTACAATACAATTTGCAAATGAATGATAATTTTGTGAAGTTTGCGCCGAGCTGAATATCATTTATTAATTCTCCAAACTCTCAATATAAGGGAGATGACTATGAGATCTTGATTAAACCACTTCGTTCTTTCGAAAATAGTACCATCTCTATTATCATGATCAGCTGTTACGACGGGAACCCAACTGATCTACTTTTTCTTAAAACTTATGATGCATTAAAAAGCTTGACGGCAACTACACAAGAATGCTGCGAGCAATATTGAACAAGTCCTGGAGGCAGCACCCTACAAACCAGTAGCTGCATGGCCACTATCACGAAAACTATCCAAGTTAGACGAACAAGACATGCGGGACACTGCTGGAGAAGTAGGGACGAACTCGCAAGTGACATATTCCTTTGGACCCCTTCACATGGACGAGTAAAGGCAGGACGACCAGCTAGAACCTACATACAGCAGCTCTGTGCCTATACGGGATGTAGCCCTGAAGACCTGCCAGAAGCAATAGACGATAGAGAAGGGTGGCGAGAAAGGGTCAGGATATTCGTGCTTATAGCACGACATGATGATGACGATGAAATAAACTTATTCAAGAAGATTTGATTTCAACATTTTTTCTCTCGTTCAAGAATGAGAGAAAAATTCCTCGTAAAAGAGAAACGCAAAACTTTTCCATGATAGGGTGGATGTCATCTAAATTAATCAATTGGTGTCACCATTATTTTTAATCGTCCCGTCGAGGAGTAAGACACCTCCCCAAAATTGTCGGAAATTTATCCTCTTGCAGATAAATTCTACCTTTGCCCGCGTCTGAAACAAAATGGAGAGAGGAAAAACAGGATGAAAATACAAATGGTCTTGATTGGTTACAACTCGAAAAGGTTAATTTACAGAAAAGTTGCATATATTTTCCCATATGCGAGCGTCGCAATATTTTCGAAAAAACCTAGGCGCCTTGTAACAAAATAAAACAATATAAAACAGTTGCTACAGAATGGTTTTCTACAAACAAAATGAACCCACGAAAATATTAGTACAACTGAGAAAGAAGGAAAGAAATACGCTTACAAGGTTTTTACAAACAAAATTAACCCACAGGAATTTGTACAAAGCAAAATAAGCAGTCCACTCGCAGAGCTGCCGTAGTTCTTGAAAAGACTTCAAACCTTTGTCCTGTTTTTTTCTCTCCGAAATTTTTCTTTCTTTTTCTTTCAGTAGTCTGCAATGCAGGTGGTAATGTCTTCTTTTCTTTTTTCCTGTTACAATCCAGATTGGAGGACGAGTGTCAAGAGCAGCTTGTTTGAAATACTCCTTCCTCTAGACTCAGCTAGAGCACATAATTTCTCCCAGGCATATGTCGAATATGCTGGGATTAAGGCGAATATGCGAATTCAACTTTTCGAAGTTGAACCACAAACTCCCAAAGTCTGTCAATTTCAGTTCCAGCTACATTAGGCGCGCTCGCTCTCCTCTGCCGTGAAGTAAAAAGGAGAATTCAACTTTTCAAAGTCGAATTATAGCGTTCAGAGCCCTTAGTGGCTGTTGAGCAATAGAAAAAACGAATTCAACTTTTCGAAGTTGAAATTCAAAGTGCTAAAGTCTGTCAACTTTTGGCAGAGCCTGTAGTAAGCACGACTGCTCTCTATTGTGCCGAGGATCCAAAAGATCGTGGTCGACCCGTATATGGAGTCAGCCACCTGACCTTTTCCTTCCACGTATTTTTGTACCAAAGTATGAAGCAAGGGCTAATTGCCAGAGATTAAAAGGCATTCAACCCCCAAAAAGGATGCGAACAAAATAATAATAATAATAATCAAGGGACACGCAATGTAGCATCCTAAAAAGCAATAAATTTCCAATAAAAGAGGCGTCCTGGGTATGACACTAAACTACATCCAATGGTGAGGCTCCACTTCTGAAGATCCGGATAATATGGAATTGCCATTACTCCCGCTGGATGTGTGGGGAAAAAACTATACAAAAATATGAAAGTACAATGAACTTGATTCCCTAACCTCAAGGCATAAAATAATACCTGACGAATTGACATGCCATTAAAATCAAATCAATTAATCAATCATTATTTTTTCACAGGAATATCCAAAAACACAATAAAAGTTTTAATGCTCAACGCCTACAAGAGATGTTGCTTCTGTATAAGAATTATTACCTTTTCAAATTTGAAGTGTGTGTGTGTGTGTGTGTGTGTGTGTGTGTGTGTGTGCACGCGCATGCGCGTGATATCTGCTGTTTGAGCTGGAAAAACTGCTACAGACTTTGACAACCGTGATAGAATTAAGACAATTGACCCTCCAGGTTAATGGATAATAGTTAAAGGCCCGAAAAATGAAATTGGCTATCCGAGTTCATATTCCGAGACCGTTTCCATTTGTTCCATACTAATGTTCTTGGGAAAGGCATGAATTCAATTCTTCCAGTTATAAGTAAAACTGGATTCATAAGCCCATGTTATCAACCAGTTTAGGAGAAAGAAAACTCTGAATTAGAAAAATGGACGTGACACTCGTATCAAATTCTCACGATTTTCCCATGCATTACGGAAACTGATTAATCTTATTAAGAGACAGTTAACTTCCTCTTTTTTCTGGGATAAGGATCTTGTAATTAGTTCGTCTTCAGAAATCCGTTCCGTAAAGACCTCTGAGTTTAGAACAGTATTGGGATACCTGCAGCCCTCTTAACATTAAAATGCAGCCTTCTATTGCTTCCGTCAAAAAAAACTAATTACATTTGTGACGCTATATACGGGCTCAACTCTATGTGAGTACATGTATGTGTGCATGTGTATACATGTGTATTGTTGGGAGTTGACCATAGGTACGTATATACGTATGTGTGTATCCATATAGGGCCGAGATATATTTGCGTAGGAATCACTAAATTAAACGCAGATGTCAGTGGATCAATGACTTAAAAACTTTTATTATCACACTTTTTCAGGTCGCCTAGAGACCGGTTGTCTGCTAGCGTTCTTATGTTCAGCTTGTGGGTGACCAGGGGTCCGGAAATGGGAAGGTTCACCCCTAGATATGACCAAGTAGAGTTAGTCTGCAACTAGGAGAGATAAAAGACAGATGCAGAGGATATGTAACCAGAGGACACTTAAATGGGACGACAGGTACAGAGATGGACTGAGAGAACAGATACTGAACAGATAGAGAGGCCAGAAAATGGAGAACAGAGACTGAGAAGCATGCAGATAGGCTGAGATGATCAAAACAGATACAGACCCAAAAATCGAGTAGTGAGCTTTAGTTTTTAGTTAAGGGATTTGCGAAGTGTCACAAAAACTTCTTCCTCTCTTTAAAAAAACATTTATTCCACTTTTCGTTTTCGTTTTATTCTTCTCTTTGTGGACAATCTCACACTCATACATTTCGACTCAACCTGCTGAAAAAGCAAATGCAACGAAGGTTCAGACGATGATGCGGCTGGAAGTGTATTGCCCATTTGTATTCCCACACATTTTTGCACCTCCACTTAACAATCTGATATCCTGATGATTTCTAACGAAAAAGAAATCTTTAAAAAAATCATTAAACGGTTCATAAAGTTTTTTAAGTAGTATATACTAATTAGATTTGTTCTAAGTTTGTAACTAAAAGTTTTAACTTGAGATTTTGTTGTAAATATACAAAATATTTATTGAATGGGGTCTTAATAGTTGACAATGAATTTCAATGTGGTCAATAAACATGAAAAATTTCCTCATTTCTGGTTCAGAACATTTCTTGATATATCAGTATAGAATATCAACGTACCGTCGACGTTTCTTTTACTTGAAAAAAAAAATGTTTGAAATACATTGAATTCTAAATAAGTCATTGAAAATATTCTTTTTTTTTCCCTCTCTCTACGACGATCTTTATTGCTCAATCAAATTTCCCTCTTCTTGGTTTTAGCTTCTAATATATAACTTTTCTTTCTTTCAGCCTTTGTGGAAACTTTTAACTGATATGGTAAGTTTGCATTTAGATCAATCGTCAAATTTATGCTGCAATTGCTTATATGGGAGAAGGACCGTAAGTAAGGGCTCAATACAGGTTGCGTGAGTCGGCACGGGGGGACCGTAATGATATATGACCGTTAGGAAGAATATGTACGCTGCATTTGCTGCAGTCGGTAAGACGCCCATGTAATTTCTATGTTATACATTTATGTGGTCCTGAACTGCTATATGGAGGTTTATCTCCAAATAAGCCGTAAAGTTGAGAACGGCTGTGCGTGCTTGCTGGTGGTGCTCTGTAAGGGGTTACGTCAATGATTTAGGCGAGGGTCCGCTGTATGTGTTGGATTTGTCGATGTATTAGCTGACACTTATGACAAAAAGCGGGAATCACATTGTGTGACCAAGTCCGAAGCCAAATCATGAGTTGTTGCCATTCTGGTTCGTCGAAGAGAGAGAGGCGGGGGAGAGAATACTAGTTTATTTATGTTTTGAGAGCATTGCTAATGGTCCTTTCTAGTTAGTTAAAGGGGTCATACGACCTGCTAACTACAGCATGTGTTGAGTAAGCAATCAGCAAAAATCTTGTGTGGTAGTATACCGTCCTATTTATACCTTGACGAATGAGTCATAAATCATAACGAAATTTGACTTTGAGTGTAACACTTGAATTCGTTTTATGTTATTACTGTTATATTCTTTTGTGGTAAAGCAAGAGAGGGGGAAAAGAGAGAAGAGAAGCCTGTCTTGACAAAGACCACGCTGTATTACTGTATCCCTTCACCAAACGGCGAGCGTTTGGCGGAGTAATCGAAAAACGTAATAAACAAAGATTAACAAAGAAAGGTGTATTTATAATTCTATAAAACAATTCTATTCAAAAAAGTCAATTCAGCGAAACGTTCTGTTTTAGAGGTCCATAAGGTTGCATGAAAAGACAACAGCAGTTAGAAGAGAAGTTTGGTATTCAGATAATTGACTTGCTTGTATTCATGTTTGCTGTGTGCTGTGGTGTGGAAAAAAGAAAGATCGGGTTTGGAGTGAGGCTCGTAGCAATTCTTTTACTCATGTTATAATTTGTAAGACAGCCGAGTTTTTTTCACTGGGCTGATCACAGATTGAACCATAATGGGGATCGATATGCGGCACGCATGAGCGTAGATATGACCATGTAAGGGTCTTTTACGCTGTGCATGTTTATGTAGGATGGGGACTTTAGGTGAGGGCTCAATACAGGTTGCATATGTCAGCGCAGGGAGGGGGGCGTAACAGAATATGAGGGGTATTTACACTGCATCTAATGTTAGATTATTGTCTTGGTATAAGCCATAAACAACTTCTTGTTTGAAATAAATAACCGTCGACGTTATATTCTGGGAAAAATAAATCTAATAACGATAAAATACCTAATTCTTATACCTAATTTCTGTGACCTTTCCTGAAAAGAAGGAGCACCTTACCGATGTTAGATTTACTACTTTGATGTGCTGTAGAATACACTGACTGCTTCTGTGCAAAGGGGTAAGACACTCCCCCACAATGAGTGTACTGGATATGACACCAAGCAATCTGATGGTGAGGTTCCAGTAATGCTAGTAATGCTTTGGGGAATGCGGAGTATTCCTTCATTGCCATCGCTACCAGGTCCACTCTGGCCCCGGAGTAGTAACACCTGATAGGGTCCTATCTATGTGTCAAATAGAACTAAACTGTGTTCTTATTCTAATCTGAATTGCTTGAAATAGAACTGTTTTGCCATTTAACTATGTGTAAACAAAAAAAACCATAGTTATTCTAAACTGAATTGTTTGAAATAGAACTATTTATAAGTATAAAAATGAATTTGGCATTAATAAAAAAAACAATGGTTGATTTGCCGTAAAATCAAACCAAACCAAACCAGACTATTTTGATGTGCCAATTTGGAACTTCGACCTTTTTGGATTTAATGCTGAATTGGATTGTGTAATCTTTATTGACTCAGGACTTCATGCTAATCATTTGAGAATTAACTGGAAATAAACTCTTTTCATAACTTTATTTTCTAATTATCGTTTAATATGTCACACCTGTGAAATATGAAGGTGGCAGTGATACCAATTGTAGTTGGCGCCCTGGGGATGGTTCCCAAAGATAGAGAAAAGAGACTGGGCGAAATGAATATCAGAAGAAGAATCAGGACCATTCATACCACAGTACTATTAAGATCAGCTTGAATACTTTACATTCTGGTGATCTGAAGAGACATGCAGTCATTCAGATTTCAGTAAAAAACCACTAGATAAAACTGGTGTGGAAACCCCATTAGAAGTAAAATAATAATAATGACAACTTTGCCACTATAAAATATATCTGATAATATATTTGTATCGGGGCTCAACTCTTCTAAGAATGGTGCCAGACTTTGCCAACTAGCAAACAAATTAATTACGCCTGTAATACGACGTGTGTGTCCCTCTGTGTGTGTATATGTGTGTGCTCGGACTAGCTTGCTGTGTGTTTCTTTGAGCAAAGTGGTATTTATGTTTTATTTGATGTTCTGTAGAACAGTGAAAAAGCTATTGTCCCCTTAACCTATCGTTTTCTAATGATTACCAAGAGAGATTATAGAGAAAGAAAGGGAAAATCGAAAAAGCATGTCAATGTCTCCTTTATCTGATTTCAGGGCAAGACACCTAATCACAGGGTCATCGAAATTTTAGAATTTTCTTCATCCTCAAGTTAAAGCAGCTTTCTTCTTTTAATCAACACCTTAATTTTTTTTACACCCGAGACCATGAAAAATCTAAGAGGTTAGAGTTTTTGAAAAGACGTGAAGGAATGAATGTTCAGCCGTAGATGTGTGGTTCTGGTTGCTGTAGGAGAGAAGTAATTGCTGTCTCCGTAAAGGTTGTCCAGGAATGAAGTTACTGAATGGTCAGAGGCGAAATTAATTCGTCTAATTCGTATTCAACGGTGGAACCCAGGGTTTAGAAGTGTAGACCCAAAGGTCCATGAATTAGACGGTAGATCAGGAATGAAATATTCAGCCATGATGCGTGGTCCTGTTTGCTGTAGGAGAGAAGTATGAAGGTCTCCAGAAATGGTTGTCCGGGAATGAAGTTGCTGAATTGTCAGAGGCGGAATTATTTCGTCTAATTCATTTTCAACTCGGAAGCTCCTGGGTCTCGAAGAGTAAACCCAAGGATCCATGAATCAGACGGCTCTCCGCATGGTGGTGAGTTGCTGCTGGTAAAGGAGCGGACAGAAATACGTCGATCCTGTCTGAAAGATTTTGAGGAAGAGATAGTTTGGCGGGCTTTCACCGAATTCGATATGCCTGTGAAAGTCATCCGGACCGAATGGGATTCGTCATCCTCATTGGTGAAAATATATGACGAGACTAACGGTCAAAATAATTTACGCGCCAAACATACGAAGTTCTTTCTGCCACACTTCCTAACCACACATTTGCTTCATCAAACTAGTCAATTGTCAAAAACAGTCCTGTTCGTCTTGTGTATTCACTAAAATTCATTGTCGTCCATATTTGCGAAAATCATACTTTGAGTTTGCTTAGCCCGTCAAAATCAGCAAGTTAGTTCGATAGCCCACTAGTTCTGATCACTATCCAACGAAATTGATCGAAGAAGAACGATCGAGAGAGATGTTAAGAAACGAAAGGGTTACACACCCAAAACAAACCCAAGATCAAAACAATTTCTTAACTGGCGGGACCTATGGAAATTCCATGATGTATTTCTGAATTTCAAATTTAAGAAAAGGAGTAAGTACTCATTTACTAAGACTATCACCAGGCCAGGGTTAGTGGTCGGCGGAATATTTTGCTGATTGTCGAGTTTTTTCGACCTTGTTTATAGAAAGAGGAGAAATTTCCCTTTCTTGTTTATTTGGCATGCGAGATAGAATAGTATAACGAAAAATTATGAATGACATGAAATATCATTAAGAAACAAATGTTTACAACAATAACAAACAGAAATTTATTGTACGAAATGTGAAAGAAATTAAAAGGAATATTCGTGATATTAAGTGGAAGGCTCCTCAAGTTCTTGTGTGCATATTTTAGAGATAAGTACAAGAGTCTTTTAAATTATTTTTTATGTGTGTGTGGAGAAACTTTTTTTGTTTTTTAGTAATAGACAAACCTACCTACTTGGTTTGGTAAGAATCTTGTTTTTTTTAATTCGTCAGGCTTGTCCAAGATCTAATATGACATAGATGTTAGGTAAATAACAGCGATTGGCCAAGTGTTAAACTGACTGACCGATAGTGCAGGTTTCTCAGCAATTTCTTGTACAAAGCGGCCTGGTTCCACTCAACCAAAGTTGTAGATATTTTCTCTCAATTATGTATTAGAAAATGCAGTTTTTATCGTCACGTGACTGCTTCAGACTATATCCGCGTGTGTTAGATATGCTTTATTTCTATTGGCTGAGAGAAAATTTTGAAACCATTTGAGAAATGTTTTCGGATGTCTCGATAAATGCGTGAATGTTTGATGAATTTCTTTTTTTAATTTTTCTCGAAACATTCCTCCAGTTTCTTTTCCTCCCGGTTATTTTCACATTTTCGCAATTTTTCCCCGTTGAGAAAGAAAGACAACAGTTAGTTATCAGTGGCTAAATACTTGTTGGAGCAAATATATTTGAAATTTATTAAATGTTTGGGTATTGGCTTTATTTACTATCATTGAATGGCTGAGTTTGTTTGCTTGTTTGTTTGTTTTTTTGTTTTTTGTTTGTTTGTTTTTTGTTTTTTTGTTTCCATTTCAGCAAAATTTTGATTGGGTCTTTGAGTAGAAAGGTATCTTGAGAAAATAGGAAGAATACTATTAGAAATGTAACAAACTCATTCAAATTTTGAAGTCGGAAAGTTGGAAAAGGCTAATTAGGGTTCTTATATCTATATCAAACTACGCAGATGATCTAGTGTTCTTTGCAAATAGACCTGTTCAAGCCGAGTCTCTACTGTATAGCTTCGAGCAGGTACCAAGAGGCAATAGTCTCTACATGAACTCAGATTAATCAAGATGATGCCATCTCCTTATTAAATAGCAAGGTACCGAAATTAGTAGACTATTAGTAGGACCAGCTAATAAGTGTTCTTATATGTGTGTGTGTGTGTGTGTGTGTGTGTGTGTGTGTGTGTGTGTGTGTGTGTGTGTGTGTGTGTGTTTTCAATTCAATTTCCTTGATTTATTATGAATTATTTCAAACCAAATTCAAGTTCAAAGTTTTGTTGATAATTTCAGTCAGCTCATATACAGAAAGACAAATAATTACAATGACCTGCGATGTTTTCGAGATCGAATAATCTGTGGTAGTTTTTAACGCTGAATCCAAAAATCATACTCAATTTTTCTAATCAGATCAATTTTTTTAAGATACAAGCTATTACTTGAAATGTATAGAACAGTATTATACTCTATTTGTTTTGTTGTTGACTTAACAAATGATTCTAAATTTAGAGCTGAGATATTCGCAGAAAGCGCACCTTGTACCATAGTAAACTGAAAAATACTCAAAAGAAACTATTCATTGATGTGCTCGGCAGCCACTGCATCCTGTTTCACGCACCAGTAGTAGTGAACGAGAAAGTTTACATCCCACCGGCCTTGGTAATGCTCTTTCATGATGCGAATATCTTCACTCAAATCTCCACAGTTCTTTGAAAAATAGTCCAAGTGTGACCGCAGAAACTACAGTTTGACTGACATTCGTGTCCCGAGTTGGCGGAAACTTGTCAGTGGCTCTCCAATTTTCTTCTCGTATACTGCACTCTGGTGATTTCCCAAGAAGTGTGTAACTACTGACTTCAGTGACTTGGCAGTTCAACTTCGCTCAGTGCTTCGACAAACATTGGGTCCTTCATGAGTTCTCTTATTTGAAAGCCGTCATATATACCAGCCTTGAGTTTCTCTATGCTTATCCATGTTAACTTCTCCTGGAAGAATGCAAACCTGCTTCCTTCCCTGTCCATTGCCTTCACGAAGTTCTTTATCACTCCTAACTTGATATGTAAGGGTGGAACAGTATTTTGTTTAGTTCAACAATAGGGTGAAACTGGACGTTATGCAAGCTAGGTTTTAACCCTTATCTTAACTGCCACTCTTGTCTGACATAATGTTGGTCGTCAGTTCGGCTGTCCCAGAGACACAGAAAACAAAGATACTTCGTGTATCCACCTAGAAGCTCTAGAATCAGTCCAACCACTTTAAGATCCCCACAGATCAAACATTTATGCTCCTGGTGGTTGACAGCAGACAACAACTGATCCATGCAATTGTGAGTTTCTTTCGTTTGTACTGAATGCCAAATAGAATTAAATGAAAAACTATTCCCATTTTGTAGAAGAAATGCTCGGAGACTTCTGCTTGATGAGTCAGTAAAAAGTCTCCATTCGGTTGCATAATACTCTTAGCCAATTAATTTGATCAATTCAGTAATGATGTTGCAAAAAAACAATGATAATTTATCCTGGAACGTGAAAAACTGTCTTAATTCTCTCTCATAGTCTCGATACCAGTAGAACGTTGTTCCTGGTGGTAACAGATGTTTCCCGTTGAGACGTAAACCCAGCAGCTGAGCAGACTCCTTTGAAAGGTTCAGGTCTCGTGTCAGGTCGCTGAGTTCTGCTTATGTCAAGGGTACTGGCTGGTCGTCCTCTTCTAGCTTGTACCTGTCATCTTCAGCTACATATCACTATGTTCGGAATTAGAGCGATATTTCATATTACCATCTGGCTCAGGAACAGGAAGGTCTGGTGCCATGAGGGATTGTTCTTATAGCAGAAGAAAAATCGGAGTATTGGACCTGGTACTATTAACCAACCCCTCCGCTTGGGCAGGATATGACACAAGGTCAATTTTTAAGCGGAGTATTGGACCTGGTGCTTGTTCTTGCGATTTACTCCTTTTAGATTTATCATGAAGGAATAGCAGTCCATAATGTAATCTTTTCCTTTCCCCCAGACCATTGGAATGGCAAATGGCACACTCTTCCTTTTACCATTCCTCCAATCCCTCAATTTCTCCACACGTGTTTTATAGCAAACGTGCCGAGTGAATGGCTTATCCTGATATCCTAGGTTAACTTCAAAGTTATCGAGATATGCCTTCTTCACAAAGTCAAGTCAGTGATTTTTGCTTGACGGTTAGGAAGAACCGCATTACCGTGGACATAACAGAACCTGTCAGGATTATTCTTACTCTTGCGATCCATTCTTACAGGAATACAAATGTCAAGCTGAAAAGAGAAAAAAATAAATCAATACTCAGCACGTCGTTGACACTTGACACGGTACATAAAAAACATTTTAAGGATAAGCCCTCTAGTCGGTGTAAGCGAGTAAACTGTAGTTATGTATACATACAACATTATATGCCATACTAAACATCAGACACTCACGATCAGCTTTAACAAGTAAAGTCCTCGGGCTTTTGAAGAAGCGTTATCATTATGCACAACTTGTGAAGTATTCAAGCACATCTTGAAAACCAGACCTGACCAAACACGGTGAATGGTATTTTTGAATTCAGCATAAAACAGTGATCATATATCACTTGATAGCTCTTTGGAGGTGCCCGTGGTAAAATGTTTATCGTCGTAGGAAATGGATACGGTGGCACGAATTCAAATCCTAAACGAGACTGATTGCATTTCATATAGTACTAATACCCTTGGGAAAGGTATGAATCCAATTATTCTCCCTCCAGCTATGGGTAAATAGTAGGGCAGACTGGGTTCTTCAGCCCTTGGCGAGGCAACTAGTCTAGGAGAAGGTAAACTTTGAATTCAAATCTATTAAACTCCGCTTAAAAATTGACCTAGAGTCATATCCTGTCCGAGCAGAGGGGTTTGTAAATATGAATAGATCTTTGGCCTTTAGAGAATTTTTTTTAACGCAAGCCAATGTTACGTGCATTGTTTATATCATCTAACTAAAAAGGCAAAAGTAAGTTTAGCTTTCTGGGTATATCTCATAATTGGAATATTGTAATGTTTAGCTAGGGAAAATTCAGATTTAGTTCTGACTTTTACAGTACTAATGATCAATACATTTCAGTGTTTGTAAAATCTTCTAATGTATAAACCAAAGAGTGTCGGCTGAATGTAACAAATTCTATACGTACAACAAATTATAACAGTGAAATATTTAATTCTCACCTTCTTAATTGCAGGAACCCGAAAAGTTGGTTTCGACAATTGACTTCAGATACATGTAAGTTCAATATTGTTATCATCCCTTTTTGCCAAGTATATGTAGCTTTATGATTGGTGTGTAGAACAAAAGGTTTTAAGGTGTGCTATGAAGTTATAATTCAGAGATTCATAGATTCTTGATTCGTGATTTGATTTCAGTTTCTTGAATCTCCAAAAATTCAGTTCATTATCAATTATTAATGTCTCTTTGATGGATGAAGACAAGAATCTCCCCAACATATACATATATAGATTAATAACAAAAGAACAGTTTTGTTTGTTAAAAACCATTGTAAACATCTTGTTATTGCTGGATTCGAGTAGCGATCAATGTGACAACTTTAGCACCCAATATTGTGATTCAGTTGGATTTTTTTGTTTGAACTTAAAATTTTTTTTTTTTTTGAGTGATAACCACTATCATTGTAAAGAGTGGGGTGTTGTAGACAAAAAAAGACAGAATTAACCGGCTTAAATAGTGTAAGAAAAAATATATATCAGAGTTTATGAAGTTAAAATTAAACGTTTGAATTTACTTCCACTGTTATTTTTCACCTGATTTGACGTGTTTGTGGCAGTGTCATTTCGTTTTTTGTTACGTGAAGAAAAGAAGGATTGTTTATCGGTTAATTTGAGTACCATCTATCCCTATTGACCATCGTTCTTCATAAGTCCACTAGACGGCATCAAGTGTCCGCACAGAACTGAGCCATGTATGTTTTTGCTGGTCGGCCAACACGGCTGTGTCCATGTTACTTAATTGGATGGTTTGTGAGATGGGAGGAAAGCGGTGGTACAGCTGCCGTTTTATAGGGTTCTACTTCCAAGATTTGTTCAAAAAAACATGCAGTATCGTAATGTCATGTTCATCAAGCATTTTCTCTAGGCGTATCACTAAAGTCCAAGTGTTGCCACTATACAATAGTACTGACATGGCTACAGCTTGGAAGAATTCCCGTTTTAGGTGAAAAAGAAGTCGTTTTGATAAATTTCCAGCAAAAATCTCATTTTGCCAGTGATTTTGTACATTAGTAATTACCGGGCATATTTCGTAGTTTTTGCTAGCCTTCTGAAAATACATCATTTGCTGTTGACTTCTTTGGCTGTAAGAAGCTTGTGACACGATAGAAGTCCCATGAAATTAATGACAGTGTAAAAATATAATTCAAAGTGTATGTTTGGGATGGTTACGAATTGGATATATATATAACTATCCCAATTATGCATTTTGATATATCTTTTATTGGTAAATGAGGGTGGGATTCAAACCCTCATAAATTCCAAAATTGAAATGCAGATTTTCAAAGCAGGCAAACTCTCGCTCACTTGGAACATAGATCCAATATATCTTTCTACTTTATTTCCGACCATGTCTTGACTCTATATCAAGCTTAATAGATACTTGACGACCCGGGAACTTATTGGGTTCCCTTCCTTAACGGCAGTCAGTAATGATATTGATGCTTCTATTTACAAAGAGGTGAATAATTCTGATTAGAATTTTCTAGTTACGTCGAGAATTTAGATTATTTTAAAAGGATGTTCAGTACGACACATATCCCACAAAATTATCATTCAGTTAAAAATTGGACTGGAAATTGCCTTATTTTGAAAATTTTGAGTTTGTTGCTCTAATAAAAATTTTGCTTGGATATGCCGTTTTTGGCAACAAGTATAGGAGAAAGGGTTAGGTAAACACAAACACACAAACCCACACATACACACACACATATATATATGTGTGTGTGTGTGTATGTGTGTGTGTGTGTGTGTGTGTGTGTGTGTGTGTACACGTACATGCATCCTGACATACAAATATAATGAAAATGTTAGTAATATTTAGAGAGTGTCATTAGAACAAATAACTAAAGAAACAGTAAAATAACCAGAAAGCAAAAGAAAAGTCAAAGAAAAATCCGTTTTATTTATTTATTTTAATAAAATAAAAAAAAAGAAAAGCGAAACTGTTTGGAAACTTATAAAATAATTATCAATTGATTTATCTAGACAACTAATTGCAAATTATCTTCAAAAAAGCATTTGAAGAAATAAAGTAAATCAAACTAAAAAAATGTTGAGATTTTACACTTCCTTGAAGCCATTATTGAATCCAGTGGATAAAAGAAATAATTGTTTGTTGTTTTTCTTCAAAGACGATAAAACAAACTTTAATTGTAAATAATAATTTGATTTTTTCAGACACGATGTACTTACCCCAGATGAAGCAATTGGTACGTTTTTATTTATAACACTTGCTCGCCCCTACAACACTTTTTTGTTGGCAAAAAATAATGTTTATATAACCTAGTGTGGAATAAGTGACTATAAAATATTAAAACATATATAAGATTTTCTTATCAATAGTGTTGTGATAGTAACATTAAGGTCCGGAGCGTTCCCTTTTGTTATACGTTGTTGTAAGGAAAGTTTCGATAGTTAATAAAGATGCACAGCAGACGCCCGATAAGATGTCAGAATAAAATTATTGCAATGATTTTAAATTTTCTGATTTTTTTTTTTACATCAATTTTATTTTTAATACTTATCCCTTCTATTTAATGGCTGTAGAATGAAAAACGGCCGGACCATTATCTTAATAAGCAACCAAAATATGAAAGATAATTCCGTGGGGTCAGTCTACTCGGATTAAAAAGGAAAAATTACATCCGAGTGTCCTGTCCACAAATCCAACACAAATTTATATATAAAAAACGCAAAAAAAAATTTCTTTTTTTTTTTTTTTTTTTTTTTTTTTTGACGGGAGGAAAGCCAAATTGGAATGATTAAATATTAATATACATATAAACATTTGTATTTTAGAATTTTTTTTCTTGTGTTTTGTTGGGTTGTGGTCATAAGAAGCCAAAAGTTCATCAATGTTCTTGATAAGAAGTTAATATAATGTGTTCACGTATGCATGAGAGTTAAGCACATATTAGTGGACTGCTCATTGAATGTGTGTGTGTGGGTGAAGACGCATGAAATCTGATTGAGATGGTGCCATAAGAAAATAAACAGACAGAAAGAGGGTAAATTTACTTTACTACGATTATGAATGCTATTTTTAGTGTGTGGACTCGCAGTTGAATATTGTGTTGTCATAATAACGAAATGGAATTTTGGTCGATGTTATCATGTCGATGTTATCATGTCAATGTATCTGCTAGTGTGTGTCGTCTTTATTATGGAGGAGTCTTGAACTCTCACGCCTTTATTTGCTTGTTGTGTGTCGCTACGTGCTTTTGTTTTCCGCCGAAAGCGAGAATAAATAGGTCTCCTGATTATGTGAGCGGCTCCAAACAAACGTTTTTACTTCTGCGCGGGAAATCGTCAAAGTGCAAAATCCATTTAGTGCTCAACTGTGCGGACCTAGGTGGAGACACTGTACGTGACTGCCCTGTCAAATCAGATTCCAGAAACTACTTATTTGATTTTTGGACCCTAATTATTTACTGATTTGTGCTAAAACTTTTGTTTTAGTGATTTTAATCAGCTTTATGTGTGTGCATTTCTTGCTTATTTGTGCTTTACCTATTAGTTGTAAAATGTAGGATTTTATATCCTATAGATCTAGTAAAAAATATGAAAATACTTCATTTAAGAAATTAAAACAATACAAAACTGTTACATTTACTACTACTAGATATAAACAAATTATACAACGTGGAGAAATCAATTGAAAAAAGAATAGAATTATATGACTAAATTTGAAATCCACCCTATAGTGGATCTCTGTAATTAAATTAGTAATCTGTCAAATTGACTGCGGTGGAGGATGAGTTAGTTGTTTAGTTCTCCCGTGGTTGTAGGGCATAAATAAATAAATAAATAAACAAATAAAATCTAAATTGAATTTTTTTTAAATTATTAAAATATGCAGAAACTCCCAGAGGCCTCTGACAGGAAAAAGGGGCGCTGCATGCGTAAAGAAAAAGGGACCGCCCGACAAAAGGAAGACGCTGATTCTCTTTCAGCAGTAACCGGCGAATTGTCAACATCTCAATCTCCCGACTGCTTGTTGAAGCCAACGTGGCTGCTTTAAGGTGCCACGTTGGGTTAACCTTCCACTAGTTGCACTCATCTCGGTTAACAATATGCCAAAATACAAAAGCTACGAAATGGACCTATCGAATTACGAACTAAAACACTGGACTTGGACAAACTCCAAAAGCGACAAACACATTGTTAAAGCTTTAAAATACCAAATGAGGACACATATATCAAGAAACGATTAATGTATTTTTAAACACCTTGACTGGGGGATTCAACCATTTCAATTGTATTCAGGGAAAATTCCCTCACCCATTGAATGGTTGTTGAACCCAGGAAATAAAGGAAAAATGGAAAAAAAAGTCTTCGTCCCCTATCAGTTGCTGTCTTCTTTCATATAATTCTTTTTGGGCCTCCTTGTTCAAGGAGTTGCATCAACAAGACAACGTGGGGTAAAAATAGAATAACCTCAGAATGGAGTCAGATAAAAAACGGTAACCTACGCCTGACCTGACAAGGTTTTATTAGAAGCAAAACTTCAAATGACGTTCCACAATTTACAATACAAAGAAATGAATAACGCAGGCATAAGAAAATTCACCGCGTGATAATATAAAACAGATAATTTTACATACTAAACAACAAAGCAAAAGAATACAAAGTAAGAAAAATGTTCGAATATTGTTTGTTAGATATTCGTGAGTGTGTGTGTGTGTGTGTGTGTGTGTGTGTGTGTGTGTGTGTGTGTGTGTGTGTGTCGGTGGGTGTGAGTGTGACTGATACAATTATTATGTGACTGCAATTGTGTTTTGTTCGAACATATCTGTGTGTACGTGTGTTCGTTATTAAGACCAGGGGTTACTAGATAATATTTCTTACTTATGTTCATGTGTACGTGTGAGCGCATGTGAAGTGAATCAGAAAAAAAAGCAGAAGAACAGTAAGAAAAAGAAAGTTGTTTCTGAAGTCGAGGAATATATAGGTAACCATATCAGGTAACCGACTGCAAATGTAAGATTTATTTTTGCCCTGGACAAATTCAAAATGCACGGACGTAGTTGAACGCACTGGCACGTGACTATTCTGTCCAATCAGGTTCCCTAAACTATTTGATTTATATTTGCGCCTAACTATTTGTTTCGGGAACAAGTAAATTTTGGATCCTATTTTTTTTTTCAATTTCTAATCCACATGGTCCTCGCAGACATGTTTAAAAATATAGGAGTGTAAATCCTATACTCCAAACAAAATAGAATACTGTTAAAATCTTCCTGGATGTTATTTCTTTATATTTAACCACATTGTTTGACCATTGGCCATAAAATGTAAAAGCGACAACAATGATAAAAGGAAAAAACAATTTAAAAAACTCCACTATATTTCAAGTGAAAATTGTTGCATATAATATTTTTGTTAGAAAAACAATTATATGCAATAATTTTCAATCACTTAAAATTGTTTTAGGAAATTACATTTGTTTTTGTACTGGTTATTACCAGGTTTATTTCACACCACCCAATTAACCTTTAGCTTTGGATATTGTTTACAGTAAAATGACAATTACATAAAATGGTCATTTTTATCTTTTATCTTTTCTTTTCATTTCTTTTTTGTCTAAGTTAAACTTTTATTTTGCATTTTGACAAAAAAACTAAAATTTGATTTACTGGAATTTCGAAATTAGAATCATTTTCAATTCTTGTTAAAAAGTTGCAAGTAGTAGTTGTAATAATAATAATAATAATAATAATAATAATAATAAGAAGAAGAAGAAGAAGAAGAAGAAGAAGAAGAAGAAGAAGACAATTTAAGCCCTCTAATTAGCAGCTCAGGACTGGTAAAAATTGTGAATTTTATTTATGATAAAATCAATTTCTGAAAATGCTAATGTTTTAAAATTTAATGTTAATTTCATTTTTATTTTGCAGAAATTCTCAAAAAAATGCAACTCGACAAATCCACACGAGGTTTGTGTCACACTTCCGGTTTTAATAATTCCTTCAAAATAAAAAAAAAGAAAGACGTTTTTTATTACGTTCTTTTGGTACATATTAACAATGGAATTGTTTTTCTTTTTATTGATATTTTATTGTTTGATTTCAATTTTATAAAATTATTACTTATGTATAGGTCTATCCTTCATTTTTTCTTAAAACTTAGATCTTCAAAATTCAATCTCTACACATATTCATGTGAGTGTCAAAAGTTTTGCAGTATTTTGTGCAAGTCTGCGGTGCGTACATCACGTGATTGAAACAGTTCACAAGCTGTGGGAGGTACCTGCTGTGCTTGGTAGTATCGGGATAGTTGGTGCTCTGACATGTTTTACATTGTTCCCCTTCATATGTGATTTGGAAGCTGCACTAATTCAGAAACTTATGCTTTAAGAATTCGAACTGGGCCATAACGCCGCCGAAACGAAAGATGAAGGCACACAAATTCACCCGTAGTCCCATAGATGTCACAGATAGGCACTACGTCACAAGGACTTCCCCGGTGATACGGAAATTCAAAGGCTGGATTCGAGTTAAGAGATTGCCATGTGATAGGGATTGGAATTGTTAAAAATTTCAGATTCAAGACACTTTGAGAGAGCTACAGTAATCTGTCTATAAAGATCACATCAAAGTAATAGACGATTGAACAGAAAATATCTCAGATGCACTCAGATGAACTCAGATAAACCGAAAATAATAGTTAACTAGCGGAGCATGAGAAAATGTAATCGATTTTGGAATCGGTCTGTCTAAAATCAGAGGAGGATATTTCTCATCACCATATTAGATTGTTGCAGTGCCATACCAATTAATTCTCCTTTGTGACGGCACACCTCGGCTCTGCAATGCATCTGCTCATTGGTTTTTGTGACCCTACACTGTGTTTATTGCACAGAGAAAAAGGTGGTATCACAAAAAACAAAGAAAAGAAAAAAGAAAATTCGAATTCAAGGTTTGAAGGACTAGACTCAATCATAGATGGATGGGTGTGTGTCACCTTGAACCTTCCTTTGGCAATGTTCTACGCCCATGTGCCCGGTGAGAATTCTACGTTGCAAAATCCTAGCAGATCATCCTAGCTCTAGGCGCGTCACTGGCCTGAGCACATCTCCGACTCCGGCCGTTTTCCCTGACCAATTAGCTCCGGTAGATTCCTATGACCAACTCCGATGGATTCCCACTACTTTCGAGAAAACAGGAAGTGTTTGGTCATTTCATGTTTCTTTGTTCCCTTTGCTCGCGTGTAATTCAGCCTCATGCTTATTTGAGGTCGTATGGTCGCTTCGTTCAAACTTACGGTTGACCTACTGACTTGCCAGACTGGTGGTGGGTGGGTGAACTGCTTACTTCTTCCTCGTTTTTTTTACATACTGCATGGATGCATCTACACACATATACATACAGATATACATGCATATATGTACCTACACTTTCTCATATGCCCAACGTGATATGCATATGCACACACGTATATATATATATATATATATATAACTGTATACTACCATGCCAATGATCCATAGTGTCACACCTTCATGGCCTATATTAAAGTAATTGAAGTTACTTTGCAATGCCCATCTCATTTCCAAATAAGTTGCAATAAGTTGTATTGTGTTACAGGGTACCAATAACAAGGAAAGATCCTTGACTTTACTAATGATCAAATGTCCAAGTGGGATCATCTTTTTACATTGTTATGGAGAGAAGTGAATTCATGACTTTCTCAAAGTAAACTCAGTTGGTTTTAATTCTGTTTAATTTCATTCGTTTTGTCTTAAACTGTTAGGTCACATTTATTCTATAAATGAAGATTTGCAAGAAATGATAAGGAACCACACTTTATGTTTCTATTCTGTCTGTTCTTTTAACTGGATTTATCAGGGTAATCTTAACTGTAAACTTAAAACAAATGTTTATTTCAAATGGCACATCATCACAAAAATGGGATCTGTTAGGGAAAAGATCAGCATCCCATTTGTTGTATGCCTTATATCAAGAACATAAATAGAAATCAATGGTTTGAGCCTGACTCTCATCGGTAAGTTGTAAAAGATTACAAAAATTATACAAGGCTCGGCTGAAAAGTTCATAGGCTGACCAAGATACTCTCTTGAAATGAGATCAAATGAGGTTTATTTTTCAACATAGTCGTCCTTATGGTCCACGCAATTCTTTTATGGGTGTTACTGTACTTGAATCCTATGGGTCAAAAAAGTCATCAACGGCAGACATGACGTCATCATATAAACTTTTCAGCCTATGAACCTTTCGGTCCACCCATGCTCAGCTTTTAGGACTATTTCCCGATATTCTTTCTATTTTAGCCTAAAAAGCCATGAAAATATATGTTGTCTATTGTAATATCTCATCAAGTAAACAGGAACAAGGATAGTTGTGAGTAGAACCAGAGATGAAACAATTTTTGGTTTGTTCTGTTTAATGGCATATCAACCTTTGTAGGTTATTTAATGCCAAAGCCATCATACTAGAACAGTAGTGGTACTATTTAACCCATAGCTGGGAGGGTAAGGGGGTTCATGCCTTTCCCCGGGGTATTTGTCCGAAAGTGAACGTAATAGCGCGAATGGAGTTCGAACTCGCTTCGTACGATTTCGCAGTCCATCACTTTAACCATTACATCACGAGGACACCCCCAAACAATTTTTAAATTGTCAACAGTTTTGGCAGCAAATATTTTAGAAACATTTCTAAATTTCTCAATAAGCGCTTGTAACATGATATGCAAATTAGTTAATTCAAAAAATTTGAAAAATGTTTTAGTTTAGAATATGTCGAATAGTAATATGTCGAATATCTATTTGTTAATTAATTTACTGTTGAATCTTGTTAACATTGTATCATTTTTGTTTATAGAAAGAAACATTTTGAAAGAAGGTTACCCAGCATACACTACTTCCTGTGGATGGTTGGGTTACCCTGATGAGAAGATACGACAGGTAGATATCAGACTTTTTTTTTACTTGCAAATATATTTTTTTCCGTTAAGTAAATAGAATATAATAATACTAAGCATATTTTTTGGCATAAAAAGGAGATAATTTAAAAAGTTAAAATATCTCCCCACAGAACCACATACTTATTTATGGTGGAAGAATGCTCAATAGCACGGATAGATTGTATATTGCCAAAATGTATACATATTCACTTTATATCTTGATATCATTTTTAATTTTCATTTCTTAATTAAGAGTAAAGGTTTTGTGCATAAAGGGTTTAAAATGTACGGTGAGGTTGCTGAACATTCTTGGCTCAAGAAAGGGATGACCTAAAGCCATGAAATGTACATACTATTCGACGTATTAATTCCATCTTTCAACAAACTTAACACATCACTTCTCTAATTTCTTTGTATCTTGGTATCATACTAAACTACATCTAGTAGTGAGACTCCAGTTCTGAATCTCTAGGAAGTATGGAGTATCCGTTCATTACCATTACTCCCAGATTTACTCTGAGTCCCATTTATGGATCAAATAGATCTGTTTGCAAATCATTTATATTAGATAGAAATACTTTATCAAAAACCGTTCGCAAAAAACTTTTAAACTTAACAACAATGCAAATATAAACGTACAATGAACGCGATTTCCTAACCTCTATGTATAAAATAACCACAAGCAGGTTGACATACCGTTAAAATCAACCATTCAGATTTCTTCAACATTTTTTTTTCAATTTCTTAAACCCCAAAACAAAAGGAAGGTCATTCCATTTTTGTTTAGATCGAAAACTTTTCAGCAGATCTTCAGATTTTTTTTTTTTTTTTTTGTTAGCGGTAGGATACTTTGTCGCTTCTTATCAGTTAAAGTCTTTAAATGATTTGACATTGCCGATTTCTTCATTAAACAATGTTTTTTCTTCTTTTGACCTACAGCTTTGCAAAGAAGCGCTCGCAAAAGGATTCACTCAGTAAGTTTCCCATGTGGATTGCTTTTAATTTTGTATTTGTTTGTTTGTTCTTACAATATTTCAGACAGTTTCTTCAACTGAAATTTAATCCAGTGTATATACAGTAGTTTCTTAGTCCACATATTTTCCAAATTATTATATCTATCGTTTTTACCGTTTTTAGGAGGGGGGGGGCTTCTATTATCTAAACTTCTTTATGTGCATGTTGTATCTAGTGGTCATTAGAAGTCATTTGGTATTTATTAACCCAACCTATCCACAACGGTTAGGATGTGACACAAGGTCAATTTTTAAGCAAAGTGAAACTGAATTGAATTCAGAGTTTTCCTTCTCTTAAACTGGTTGCCTAAACAAGGCTAAAGAAACCCCATTTGCCTTACCCATCGCTGGGGGAGAAAACAGAGTATTAACACGTATTGAAACGCTGACAACTTCGTCCAGGATTTGGACTCAGAGTCGCCTATTCCATTTCAAACGATTGTCGTTACACTAAGCACACTTCAAACTACTTGGTATGTTCTTTTATTTTTTCATCTCATCAAAAATAAACAGCACAATCTAAAAGAATCACAAAAAATAGATTATTATATGATTCCTAACAACCACCTAATGCAGCAAACCCTGAGGAAGGTCGAAAATCCCTACTGCTGAAACGCTGTATTCAAACCACAAAGATGAAGAAAATAGTCTAAACGCTATATAGAAAAATCAACATTTCACATATCAGAATGACAGCAAACAATCGTAGTTCCATTAAGTTTGGCTTTGTATTGCAAATATTTTTAGACAATTTTACCCTTCATCATATAGTTTTTAGCTGGTTTTTTTTTTTTTTTTTTTTTTTTTTTTCTTAATGGAATATAGACCGGAAAAAGGTTGAAAAATAGATGTACGAAATGTGTTGACACATCAAGTATAAAAAGAACTGGTTCATTTGTCTAAATAATTTCTTGTATATTAATGACTCTTCTAATAATGACTCTTCTTAAAGAGATAAACAATTCAGACTTTATATTTTGGTAGACTTTAATCTTCTATTTGTTTTGTGTGGTGGAGGGGACTGGGAGAGAGCTGAAAAGTTCCTAGGTTGACCAATATGCTCTCATGAAATGTAACCAAATGAGGTTTATTTTTCAATAGGGTGCCCGTTGCAGTACTCACACTTCTTCCATCGGTGTTGCAATGCTTGGATCTCATTAGTCAAAAAAGTCCTCAGCAGCATTACATAAACTTTTCAGCTCACTCTCATATAAAAAAAAGGATATTCAACCAGTTCCATCTTTTACATACTAAATGAAATAATGTTGATATTCATGTTTCTTGAACATTTACTCAGGTCTGTCTGTATGGCTTAGAATATACTGACCTTATCCTCGCAGAGAAGTAAAGAACGCTACAGCAAAAAATGGTCTCTTTGGTATGACACTAAAATGGATTTGGTGATGAGTCTAGATCTCTGGAAAATGTGGAGTTACCCATTTGTTGTCATTACTTCCAGCTCCACTCTGACTCGGAGTGGTGGTACATGTTAGGGCCCCATCTATGGATTAAAGAGATCTGTTTGGAAACTATTAGTATTAGATGGGAATACTTGAAACCATATAACTGTGTTCAAATTATTTATATGAAGTTTCAGCATTGGATAACTCATAATTGGTGATACACCATTAAATAAATAAACTAAATCTTAAAAATTTACTCTCAGTTCTAAAAAAAAATTATAAAATAATATTCAAGAAACCAAGAGAAGATTCAGATATTTAGAATATACTACCAATTGCAAAGAAAGAATCGAAATCCTAGAAACCATTCGTATAAAAACAGACACACCTCACTTAACAAAATATCTTTCAATTACGGTGTTACAATACTTAAATGCATCGCCCTACAGCCTCGGTGATTCATAGTCACGTGATCCTACTATGCGAATTCTACACATTCACACTACTGTCAACGGACTTAAAAACAAAACAATAAAAAGAATCCCTGCACAGTTTTCTATGCTCAAAGACAAAATTATTGTAAAACCAAAAAGCAAGGAACTTAATCCCTAAAAGAATCAAAGTATGAAAAAGTGTAATTTAAATTTAATGCAAATTCATCTAGATTTTAGTGTTTGTGTGTGAGAGAGACCAGTAGAGCAATACAACAAGAGAACATAAAGTAAGGCGTAGATTAGAGACAGTTTTAATTAAGGGCGGAGCTGAGACAAATCCCATGACACAATCTATTTTCCCATAAAATCACATTTTCAGATTAAATTTTTTTTTTTTTTTGCTTGAAGACTAAAAGTTTTATATTTTCAAAATGCTAAGAATCATTGATAAATTTTATTTGATATTCAAGCAATAATGTTTGTCACAAAGCAAACGTAGAAGATTGGTGAGTCAATAAATTTGAATAATACACCTTTTCTCTCTCTCCCCAGCTTTTTTTTCACAAGAATTGTTCTTTTCTCTTCTTTCCAGATTTAAAGTAAAGGTTGGGTCCAACGTAGATGATGATATTCGAAGATGTCACATTATCCGTGAAGAAATTGGTCCGGAAAATATTTTGGTATTAAAATGATTTTTATTTATTTTTTTGAAAATTTGAGTCAGGAAAGGGTATAAGATTATTCTTGGGTATAAGCCGTAAACAATTTCCTGATTTAAATAAATTGCCATCGATGTTGGTTTCTGAGAAAAATGAATCTTATAATTGCTATAAAATCCTAACCCATGAAAACCATTTGATATGACGTCTCCTGCAAGAAAAGAGACATCTTGGCGATGTTGGATTTGACTATTTGGAACTTTGACTTTTCTGGATTTAATGCTGAAGTGGAAGGTGTTATCTTTATTTATTTACAATTTGATACCAATCATTTGTGAGTTATATGGAACAAAACCATTTTCTCGAGTTTATTTTATGTATTAACGTTTAATACGTCACACCTTCCAACAGAGCCGATTGTGGAAATTTTCTCAATATAAATTTTGTTTGTTCATTACTTTAGAAATCAACTTGATTTCAGTGGAGTTCTAAGCATCATAAGGTGATAATGCGTAGAAAAACTTGAGAAAGCTTCCGTCAAAATTATTTCATATCTTGCATAGTTTATAAAGGATAAGAGTCGTGCTTAGTGTAATGGTTATCGTCATAGGAAATGGAATCGGTGACTCCAGTTCAAATCTTGTATAAGGCTGTTTGCGTTTCATTTTGCACTAATGCCCACTGGAATCCGTTTTTTCTCTCCCAGCTATGGGTAAATAGTAGGATAGACTGAATTCTTTAGTCTTGGTGAAGTAACCAGTCTAGAAGAAGAAAAACTTTACTCCACTTAAAACTGATCCTGTGTCACATTCTGCTCAAGGCAGAAGGATTTGTTTTGTTTGGTTTCTTTGTCTAAAGGTACATCAACCTTTATAAAGACTAGAATTCGAACTCGTTTACTTCGGGGCCGCAGCCCAGCATTTTAACCATTATGCCACGGGGACTCCCCACATCAACCTTTGTAGTTTATTTAATGAAAAGCTATTCTTGTAGAAGAACATTAATAGAAGAAGAATAATTTAACCCATAGCTAGGAAGATAGGGGGGCTCATAGCTTTCCCAAGAGTATTAATCCGAATATGAATAGCGCGACTGGAATTCAAACTTGCTTACGACGATGTCGCAGTCCAGCACGTTAGCCATTACGCCACGAGAACTCAACCGGTAGAGGAGTTGTGTACATATGTAAATTTACTGAGGATCCAAGTATAGTATCTTAGTGCTCTGCCTTGATTCAAAGAGTTATATCTCAGTACTATTACTTAGGGCACGCAATATATATATATATATATATATATATATATATATATATGTGTGTGTGTGTGTGGTGTCTCAAAATAGATGCAACCCATTGATATGATAATAACTTATTACTGAGACAAGCGCAATGCCGGTCATTTGGAACACATCCTGTAAAAAATGCATCCTTTGTGCTTGAGACATCAAATCAATGTTTTTTTTAATTCTTATTATATCAGCTTCTAGGATATGCAATCTTTCTTTGAGTTTCTTGTCTCAGTAATAAATCATTATCATACTAATGGGTTGTATCTATTTTGAGACAGTTTTGAATAATTTTGTCTCCAAATAAGTAGTGACGCAAAATATTTTTCCTCTCTAGTCCAAGGCATTGTGATCGAGGATTAATAGTTGTTATACTATTTTCAAATCTGAAACAAAAAAGAAACAACATTATTATTAGTAGAGTTAATACCCTTGGGAAAAGTATGAATCCAATTATTCTCCCTCCAGCTATGGGTAAATAGTAGGTCAGACTGAGTTCTTCAGCCTTGGTGAGGCAACTAGTCTAGGAGAAGGAAAACTCTGAATTCAAACCTGTTAAACTTCGCTTAAAAATTGACCTTGTGTCATATCCTACTCGAGCGGAGGGGTTGGTAAATATGATTATTAGTAGAGTTATTTGCAGTCAAATATATTTTGAGACACCCTATATATATGTGTGTGTGTGTGTGTGTGTGTGTGTGTGTAAATAAAATTGAAAGGAGACAGACTCATGGGTGTACAACAAAACGATTAAGTTTATTAACCACAGGCAGAAACATGCGTCTATTGACCAGGAAAAGAACTGTTTGAACTTCGAGAGCATCAGTCAAATGTACGTCCACTGTCATGGTGGATTCCAAGTCTTTCTTTTCTGTCTCATGTGTGTCCGTTTGTCCAGTCTCTACTAAATCCCACAATGCATTGTCCACAGGAGGCAACTCCCTTTCTATCCCTCAGGGGGAATGACCTTGATATTTTTCGGTTGGTCTGATCCCTTACAATATATATATATATATATATGAATATACATTTTATATAGATATATATTACTATAATGCCTATATACTCTGACCTTGAATATGTGTCTCAATGTACAAAAGATTAAATGTGGAGGTAATATAGCTAGATTAAAGTAAATTATTACATATACAGATGAACAGGTTCCTAAAAAAGAGATGCATTAACAGTATTCAGATCCCATATTAATATTTGCCCAGTTGGCTGGGGCTGTAGAATACACCGACTGCATTTCTACAGAGAGGTAAGACTTCACCCAACGAGTGTCCTTGATATGACCCTAAACAATCTGCTGAGGTTCCAGTCATATTGGAGCTTTGGGAATGCTGAGTACCCCTTCATTACCATCGTTTCCATATCCACTCTGGCCAGGAGTCGTAGTACCTGATAGGGTCCTATCTATGGATCAAATAGAACTGTGTACTTGAATTGTTTGAAATAGGACTGTTTTGACATTTAAACTGCGTACTTATGTTAAACTGAATTGTTGAAAATAGAACTGTTTTTGTATGCTATACTGAATTACTTGAAATAGGACTGTTTTTGACATTGAAACTGCGTACTTACGCTAAACTGAATTGTTTGAAATAGAACTGTTTATTTGTACAAAAATGGATTTGGCATGGAATAACCTCCAAGGGTTGATATGCCATAAAACTCAAACAAACAAAAAACATATTAATACGTTATGTATCCACCTTGGGCATTAACCCTGGCTTGTACTCTTACATGCTTATAATCGTATGGATAGCGATATACCCTTTATTATTTATAATAACCTTTTCTCTACGTTCTTAGCTTTTTCTTTCAACCAGTGGACAACTTACACTGTTAGACTCATCTCAGTTGCCAAATTATCACCAGTATTACTAAGGATGTTATAATTCACTGTGTGGATTAATATACCCTTAACTAATGTTAGAACACCATATAAATGTTGTTCATGATCAACAATAAAAAGATGTTCTTGAATTATAGTTTAACTTAAGTCTACTCAACAAATATACCAGTTACTATTTACACAAGTTAAATCTTGTCATATTACATGATCCTCTTCATCATGGTCCAAAAAAGTCAACGGTCACTGACTGCTGCCGACATCGTAGTCACATGACCAAGAATTAAGCTTTTTTTGGCCTATCGGAAGGCATCACAAACTGACACTGTGGATGATTCTTGATTCCATTGAAAACATAATACCTCAAATTCTACAATTGGCCAATTGTAGTTCCCCAAACATCTTACTATACGTTGTAGTTTCCTCGCCTACTTTCTAGACATAGATAGTGGTTGGAGCATATCCGTTCGGAACCAAGCCACTTTACCTCATACATGCATGAATGACAGCCAACGAGTACGAAGGTCGACTAAAATGTTCAAGATATTCTCATGGAATGTGACCAAATGAGGTTTATTTTTCAACATAGTAACCCTTATGATCCACATAGTTCTTGTTGCAGTGCTTGGATCCCATTGGTAAAAAAATCGTTAAAAGCAGATATGACTTTATTATATGAACTTTTCAGCCCAATAACGTTAGTTTATTCTTGAAAGCTTGCCAAGAACAATCATAGAATGGATATTCAACAACTTAGTTTCTCCAAAGCAGACAAAAACCGTCTTGAATATTTCTGTATTGAAAATTCACCCCAGTTTGTTAATTCTATTATTGTTTCTAACCATTTTTTCCACCCACTGCCATCCAACAGGCAGTAGAATATTCCTGGTCTAGTCTGTCTGTCTGTCTCTCTCTCTCTCTCTTTCATTACCGTACATGAATATAACACGTACTGATCGCCGCTTGAATACAAGCTTCCTTGCAGCCTAGTTTCATGTTTCGTCATCTCACATCATTAATTGTTTCTCTTTTAGATACTTAAGAAATTCCAATAATGCCATTTCCTTACAAATACAAAATGTTTGTATAAATGAAAATGCCATTTTCAAATAACCAGTTTATTATTCTGACATCTTCATATGAAATCCTGTGTTCTGTTATTTCAAGACAACGAAAAAAGATTACCAATATATTTTTTCAACTGTAAAAATCAATCTTACAAAATTCTAAATGTTTGAAGATATGGTTAGCTTTGGCTATTTTGTTTAATTGCATAGCAACCTTTGAGGGTTACTTAACGCTATTTTGTATATGTGATTTGTATGTGAACTTGCGTTGGTTGGTTAGTTATTTTGTTTAATGGCATATCAACCTGTTTGGGTGGTTTATTTCTAAATCTGTTTTTTAATGATTTGTAAGCAAATAGTTTGAATTGTTAGAGCGTAAGACAAAAATTAACTGACAACTTTGTCTCACAGGCGTAAACTGTATAGATAGTCTCACTTCGCCGACGCATCCTATATATTTTTTAATATCTACCCATTAACTTGAGGTTTGCAATTATGTCGACAGTTTCAATATCAATACTTTCTACACTTTCGGATCTATTTAAGGTTTTGGTTTTATTACGATTTGATCCTTAGGAGATTTTATTTGTTTGTATTATCTTGTTTGATATTTGGTTTCAAGCTAGTTTTTTATGTTGAAGATGGAGGTGATGAGGGGCTTGATATTGTCAGTGTTTTTTTTTTTTAGCTGTTGGTTGGCTACGGCTTATTTTGGATTAGAGAGAACGTTCGAGTTTGTTTGGAGTAATTAGAATGTGTTTTGCTTTGGTTCTGGATTTATTTTGGGAATTAGTGGGCCGATCGGCGATCTGCGTAATTTTTCTTCTGTTTTTTATTTTAATTGAAAATTTGAAGTTTTTTTGTATATATTTTGGGGGCTATGGTAACGGTCTTTGAGTCCTTTTTGTTTGATTTCAGCTGAGTGTAGTTTTTTTTAGCTCTTCCTGAAACATTGGCCAGTCGTTCGATCCTAGTTGCAATAGTTTTTCGATAAGAGCTATGTATAGATCTGGTTGTTTGTTGTTATTGCTGATTGGATCAGTGCTATATTAACTGAGGTATTATTTTTCATATAGGTTTCCACTATTTTCCTTGCTTTTAGAAAGTCTATTTAATTCATACTTCATCTCCATTATTTCCTTCTTTATTTTCTATATATTGCAAGTTCTTGAAAATGCAGGATGGTTTTCTCGACAGTCTGAGTATTTGGTTTCGTTGGGACAATCTTCCTCCATGTAGTCTAGGTCTTTTTGGCCACACCATCTACATGTCGGATTCCTCAGCCGCTTTCCTTCTGGTATTCATTCTTATAACATTTAAACTACCTTAAGGGTGCGGGGATGTAATGTTCTATCTTTATATGGCAGAATCTAATTTTCATTTCCTTAGGAATTATGGATTTGTTAAATGTCAAAATGTATGTGTGTTTGTATTTCTTTACAATCCCTTCTAATGATTGTTCTTTTGTATTCTGTGACCTCTTGCAAATGTAGCTAAAGACAACTCCCTGTTTCTGATAACTCCCTTTTAAGGTCTTTAGCTTTTTATGCGGGTTAAGTTTGTATTTTAAGTTGCGGAAAATTTTCATTTTGATTAGGTTTTCTGCATGTTTCTCAACAGTAGATTGCCGCTTCTTTTTCTTTTTTTTTTTCTTTTTTTTTTTTTTTTTTTCACAGTTCACAGGTTCACCGTGCTGGAAATCACCCTTTCAATCAAGAAAGGGGAACGTTTCAGGCAATAGAGTTTTCTCTAGTGATTCAATTACAATACATTTTGAAAATTCTGTTATATTATTTGCTAAATCGGATTCAGTGAGGTTTTTAGTTTCTATTTGCCATATATGTTATTTATTTTTTCGCTGGTCCAGTGCTTCACCACTCACCACAGAGCTCAACTTCTGTTGGGAATTTATCCAAGGGGGATAATCATTCGCTTTGATTGAGATGAGGATACATCGGCTAGTATACTTGTGTCAAGAGGGATTTGAATCATTGCTAATTTCAGGCTTTCAGTACTCAAAACCTAGTGCCTTAAAGTTAAACAGTGGTCTAAGTTTTGTCTATTTAGACGCAAATGACTCTCAGCCACCGCCTTCAAGCACCTTTAAGATAAAAAAGGTTGCATAAAAGTTCATAGGCTGATCGAAATAGTCTCATAGAATGTGACTAAATGAGGTTTATTTTTTAACATAGTGCTCCTTCTTTCATCTGTATTACAATACTTGAATCCAGGTGGTCAAAAAGTCATCAACAACAGACATGACATCATCATATAAATTTTCCAGTCCATTTAACCATTCAGCCATGTGCATTTAGAGATTCAAAGAAGTCAACCTGGAAGATTTAATATTCAGGCAGTCAACAGGCAGTAGTGGCAGGCTGGTGCAAATGACAGCAGAAAAGAAAGAGTCAGATTTCACTTGTATCTTCCTGTCAATACAGTTGGTCAAATAATTTGATTGAAAGAAGAAACTTCATTCTTTGTTCCTGCTTTGTCAAACAAAAACTCTAAATAAAATGAGAACTCAACAACCAAAAACTAAAGTTGAGTTTTAATTTTGTAATCTAGCTTCTAAGATAATGATTAGAAGTCAGAAGTTTAAAGATGAAGCATTATTATTCACTAACATATGCAGTCAAGTGAATTCATCTTGGATGTTATTATAGTCACAGCAATTTTAGTTATTGTACTCTCTAACCTTCTTCAGGTGTCTGTCATAGTTGGTAATTTTCTAGGAATTTTGAACCAGATATTTTATTCAATCCCTGGATTGGTTTGGTTTGGTTTTATGGCATATTAACCATTGTAGGTTATTTAATGCCAGATCGATTTTTATACATATAAACAGTTCCATTTCAAACAATTCAGTTCAGCATAAGTACAGTTTCAATGTCAAAAACAGTTCTATTTCAAGCAATTCAGTTTAGCATACAAAAACAGTTCTATTTACAAAAATTCAGTTTAGCATAAGTATGCAGTTTATATGTAAAAACAGTCCTATTTCAAGCAATTCAGTTTAGCATAAGAACAGTTTAGTTCTATTTGACCCATAGATAGGATCCTGTCAGGTGCTACCACTCCAAGCCAGAGTGGACCTGGTGTGGCATGATAATAAGCAGTCATATGTGTATGTATATATAAATATATGGACGTGTATGTGTGAAAAGCCCACACAGCTGGCTGTGAGAGTTAACAATGGGGTCCACACCACTAGACGAATGGCCAAACCAACAAAAATCCACCATTTGATGGTATTGTTTCATTCTGGGAGTGATTGCAATGAAGAAGTACTCCACATTCCAAGAATCTCAACATTAGATTGTTTAGTGTCATATCCAGGACACTCGTAAGGTGTCCTACCCTTCTGCAGAGAAGCAGTTGGTGTATTATATGGCCCCAGCTGACTGGGCAATCAATACATGGAGGTGGATTAGAAAGGATTAATTGATGAAGTGTTACAAAAAGTATTAAATTGATGTTTTTTTCTTACCAGGATGAAGATCATACAGCACTAATCTTTCAAGTACCTACAAAAGCATTTTATTATCTATAATTGAACACTGACATCTGGTGGGAAATATGTAATCATTTCAGCCACAGGTTCAAAGAAAGTTAATTTTGATAAGAGTATAATGGAAACTTAATGGAATCTCTCATATCAAGTTATCATTTTTCAATCTTGCTTATTAGAATATTTTGAATGAAGTCAAAAAAGCCTTTTTGGGACATGGTTTTCTTTTTTTTGGGGGGGGGGTTAAATATACATAAAAATCTTTCTATTTGTATTCTATTCAGATGATGGATGCTAATCAAAAGTGGGAAGTGCAAGAATCAATTGAATGGATGAAAAAACTAGCAGACTTTAATCCTGTTTGGATTGAAGAACCAACAAGTCCTGATGATGTTCTTGGACATTCTACCATTTCCAAAGTAAGCACCAAAGCTATTTTTAGTTGGTTTCTATTTGTATGTTATTAGATTAAAGATCCAATCACCTGTCTTAATTATCAAATAAGTTAATCATAATGACATATTGTACAGTGATTAAACAAGTTTAAAAGGAATATCAAATGTGATATTGCCTGAAGGAGCTTGGAGAATATATTGGCAAAAATGTAGCGATAAAAACCAAAAAATTTAAGATATTAGTATGGATAAGTTGCAGAATAACTGACCAGGAAATTTATCTGAAATACTTTAATACCAAGATGCTTATTCTGTGACTAATAATGATAGCTTATTTTAAAACTATAACTACTTTGGAATCAATAAGCTGAGTTTAAATTCTGATTGAGACTGTTTGAAGAAGAAATGGATTCATACCTTTTTCTGATGACATTAATGTCCTCAGAAAAGGCATGAATCCATTTCTTCTTCCCCAACCCTGCTATAAGTAAAATAGTACAGCAGACTGAGCTGTTCAGCTTTGGTGGGCAGTTTGCCAAGGAGAAAATTCTAAATTCAAAACTAGGAGTTGAAGTCTCTTAGGAGTCCAATTTTGTTTTCAACTTTGTTCTGGTATCTCTTGCAATGAGACTGGGCCTAAACTGTACAAAATCTTACTCTTTCTTTGGACAACATTGGTGCATGGATGTGGGGAGACCTACTGCATGAGCAACCTTACAACCAGTCATATAAAATTAATGGATACTACTGCATCACCCCCAGTTTAATCTACTTGCTAACAAACATTTTTTTTTACGTTTTAATAAAGTTCTGTCAAAGTTTGAAAATTATCATGACACTATAACTTCTTCTGCTGATAAGTACACTAGTACATATGTATATAGTTGCAACCAGAGCCACATGAGAAGGTGTGTATAATTCTGCATTAGGGTAGGCTTATCTATACAGAGCTGTGTGTGTATATTATGTGAAGCTGAGAATGTCTGTATGAGAATCTGTACATGTACACTGAAGTGTGTGTATGTATCTATGTGAAGTTGGCCATATCTATTCAGGTATTAGTGTGAGAATACACAGAGTATATGTATTTGTATGATTTGATGTGTGTGTGTGTGTGTGTGTGTGGTGATATCAAAAGAATTGTTGGAGTGGAAAAAGCCTGGTCAAAGTGCAGAAGTGATCAAATCAGAAAGAAAATGTTTTGAGTTTGAAAGGGTTTATTTTTTTGTGTCCATTATAAACATAAATTTGTGGCACTCAGCTGCCATAGAGAGCAGCAGTTAGATAAAAGTGAATGAATAGTTTAAATATCTAATGCTAGAAGCCTGTGTGCAAAAGAGAAGTAGGAGCAAGGGCCTTGTATATGTAGGAAAAGATCGAAGCATAACAATTCAAGTTACCAGTACAGTTGACCAGTGAGCAAATAGCAGTTTGAGTTAGTTGAGATCTAAGTGCATTTAAGTGGCAGATTGGCTAAGATTGGAGGCTTGCCTCCACTTCATCCACTGTAGAAGAGTTAAGAGTTGAATGCATTTCTTTATATTGCAGTGAGGTACATCAAGAGCCCATGTTGCTAAGAGTTATACACACCACTCCATTGGGCAAGATGTCTTCAAAGTTTTTCTTTTTCTTTTATGAGATGATCCAAGGATGGTATGCAACTTTGACTCAAACTAGCAACCTGGGGCCAATATTATTATGCAACAAAGTGCAGAGGCAGCCAAGACAGTTACATCATATTATAAAAGATAAAGGAAAGTATGATGATTTTTTTAAATTTTTGTCTTGTAGGCTCTGAAGCCATACAATATTGGTGTGGCAACTGGAGAGCAGTGCCAGAATCGGGTTCTCTTCAAGCAGTTCCTCCAAATGGAAGCTATGCAGTTCTGTCAAATTGATGCTTGTCGCCTTGGGGGTGTCAATGAAAATCTGGCAGTGATGTTAATGGCAGCCAAATTTGATGGTAAATATGCATTTCTTTAGGTTTTCTTCAACTAAAATCAAACTGTCTTTACTTTTGAACAGGATGAGAGTGAAGGGGAATATTTTCTGTAAAATTTTTGAAACATACATAAAAGAAATGAATATGTTTAATGAAGAATTTATTGCTGGTGCTCTTGCAATGAGACTGGGCCTAAACTGTACAAAATCTTACTCTTTCTTTGGACAACATTGGTGTATGGATGTGGGGAGATCTACTGCATGAGCAACCTTACTAGGGCCTACATGCAGACCAAATCATATAAAATTAATGGATACTACTGCATCACCCCCAGTTTAATCTACTTGCTAATTTGATGTTACAATTACAAATTTTAATTTTAGAAGTGAATAACAAAGAATTGGCTTGGAGTCACTTTTTCATAAAACAATTAAAAAATAAAGTAAAAATTATCATTTCAACAGAAATAAGGAAACAAAGCAATTTTTTTTACAACTAGTAATATTATTTCATAATGTTATATCCACTTTTAACCTTAAAAATAAAAAGGCGATGATTAAAAGCAATAGATCCTACATCCTTTTATATTCACTCAATTCAAACGTTTTACTTCTATGAGAACAAGTAAATTGTTTTTTAATTTCTTGTCTACTGCCTTTAATCAAACCCGCATTCATGAAGGGCTTCTGCCTAAATAGACATTATAAAAACTGAAAAAGTTTCAACAGCCATCTTTTTTGGAAACTACATACTTAATTCTTATAAAAAAACTTCTTTTTTTTTAAATACATACAGAATTGCCCATAAACAAATCCACCTCTAAGCTTTGTAACAAAAAAAAAAATTGCATGAATATCTAAGAGGTGTACCTATTTTGAAATTGCTACATATATGGCACAATAATGTGCATTCATGTGGGTGTGTGTATGTGTGTGTGTGTGTATATATATATATATATATATATATATATATATATATATGTGTGTGTGGGTTCTGTGTGTACTTGTAGGTGGCCATCAAAGTCAAAAGGATTATCTTTAGCATCTTTGGACAGCGTCAGATTGTCAGGAAGCTCTTTCTTTGTGTGGTCTTAACCAAAGAGCTGTGCCCACATGAACCTGTGTGAGGATCCAAGACCGGAAGTAGTGGTGGCAAGGACTAAGGCATGTCGGTCAGTCTAAGACTTGGAGAGTTGGCAGTCTAAAATTTGCAGTTAGAGAGAAAGACACAGACAGAGAAGGGTCACAAGTAGTCAGAATGACCACATTGGCAGAAAAGGCAGCATGGAGTCAATGAAGATGACAGAAGTCAGACTGTATGCCGAGCAGTAAGGGCGATGACCAGTGATGAGTCAGCATCTTTTGGTAGCTGTCTAGGATTTTTGCAATTTTCTCATGATAGCCACATACACAGAAAAATACTGCAGATCTCACCTAATGTTCTGCTGTCTCAAATCTGTGGTTTTGTCTTTTCTTCCTTCCTCCTTCTATGTCGTTTTTTTTTTTTTGTTCAACTTGCGAAATGCCCACTCAGCCAGGTGTAAGATTTAACAATGAGATCCTCACTAGACAATTGATCAACAGTCAATCTGGCCTGGTGGGTGGGTTATTTCATACATATATTTTTTGTTAGAAAGTTTCAATGTTCTAGAGTTTGGTAAACAATAATAGCTAAAATCTGTTTTAATTCTATATGGTTCAACAAGAAACAATAAAATCTTGGTATTTTTGGTTTAAGAGAAAATTACTTTATATAATAAATTGTTAGAGATGTGCTTATTTATGAGCAATAATCTATCTTCTTTTTCTCTCTTTTCTTATCTTTTATATTTTTTACAAAAATCCCTGTAAGCTATTGTACACATTAAATATATATCATTTCTCCTTCAGTTCCCGTGTGCCCTCATGCAGGTGGAGTGGGCCTGTGTGAACTAGTGCAACACCTTTCCATATTTGATTACATCAGTGTTTCTGGCAAACTCAGGTAAATATTTCTTCTTAAAATAGTGAGGTTTTTCTTTTTTTCTATTTTCTTTTCTTGTTACATTTATGTCATTTGTTTTCTGGCCTTTCTGGTGCTTTGCAATTTTTCTTTTGAGTCTGTTCATTTATTTTGGAATATCAGTATTTCAGTTTTAGTCTTTTTATCACACACAAATTAGGATGGATTTCTTTAATGGACTTTGTATATAAGCGCATAAGATTTCTCTAAAAAGAAGGAAATATATGGATAGTTCTTTTATATGTACATTTTTATACACACATATAGTATGTCAACTCTTTTTAAAACTATTTTAAAAACTTTCTAAAAAACATTTTTCCTAATGATGACCTAAGGTTGAAAGTAGTGGAAAACAATTAAAAATACTCAGGTCATAAACTTTACTTTTCTTATTTAATCTCATTTATTAACAAAATCCCTAAAGTCTAGCTGAATTAAATTTGCCTCAAAATGACCCATGTCATTAATGCATTTAAAATCCAGCATTGTATCTTATATATCACTAAGAAATAAAGGTTTATATAGTATATGGTGTGAATAATTTGCATACTGGTTTTAACAAAACTGGATTTAATAAATAATAACACAATGTTATTGATTTTTAATATTACTGTTTTCTTCTTAAATGTATATTTTGATATAGAAATCAATTAAAATAAGAGTAATCTTTTTATTTTGCATTTTTATTTAGTTTTGTTATGTCTGTCTAATTTAAAATAACATTTCATTACATAAAACTTAAATACTTGTGTTTGGAAGGCACATATTTTTGCTAGTTAGGATAGCAAAGACAGATTCAGCAGTGCTTAGTGACTTGGCTTGACAATGGCAAGAAATTAATAGTCACCAATCACCACTGACTATGTCTATGCTATCCTAACTGAGATATATATATTCTATCATTGATATTGAGCATTTTTTATTGATAAATACAGCAAACGACATTATATTATATATATATATACATATATATATATATATATGTATATTTAGGCAGCATTTCTTCGTTAATGCAAATTTCATTAAACATAATAGACATTTTATGTCTACATATTTTCTTTTGGATCCGTTCGAATTCCCGTATTACTTTTATTGTATTCTGGGGGAATTGATTTATGTATTGTCCATAGTTGCATGTATCCCTAGTACTTTCTGCCCGACTTTGGGCCATCATCAGGGGAGGATCTACTACAAAAGTGATGTAACTTTTGTTTTAGCATATTACAACTGTGTAAGGGCGTCTTTGCCGTTGAAGGTTGTGGCGTTTGTTTTTGAATGTGATTCTATATTTAGTGCCAGTAGCTAAAGACATTTAAGTACATTAGCACTGGTTTGAAAATTAATTCTATTAAGTGTTGGCTGTAGGTTTCTGATATGTAATGCTTCGAGAATCTGAAGTTTTTGTTTAAACAAAAACTTCAGATTCTCGAAGCATTACATATCAGAAACCTACAGCCAACACTTAATAGAATTAATTTTCAAACCAGTGCTAATGTACTTAAATGTCTTTAGCTACTGGCACTAAATATAGAATCACATTCAAAAACAAACGCCAAAACCTTCAACGGCAAAGACGCCCTTACACAGTTGTAATATGCTAAAACAAAAGTTACATCACTTTTGTAGTAGATCCTCCCCTGATGATGGCCCAAAGTCGGGCAGAAAGTACTAGGGATACATGCAACTATGGACAATACATAAATCAATTCCCCCAGAATACAATAAAAGTAATACGGGAATTCGAACGGATCCAAAAGAAAATATGTAGACATAAAATGTCTATTATGTTTAATGAAATTTGCATATATATATATATATATATATATATATATATATATATATATACACACACACACAATTTTTTTTCTATTCATACTTAGAATTTCACATGAGATATTTCACATATAGTCATCCCTAATATAAATGTTAATTGAGTAGGAAACAGTAATTTATATCTATCAAATAAGGGGCATGTAACTCAGAAGGACTATAGCAAGGGAGACAATCAGCACTCCTTAGCTCAATGTAGCATCCTTTACATGTATTCACATAACACAACAGATGCTTTTTAGGTTCAATGAAGAAAATTGCTAATGCTTCCTTGCTGAAAATTCTCTGACAATGCAGTAGCTTTTGTTATGGGGTCAGTCCATTTTATATCAATGATTTCTTTTTTTTACCATTATGTCTTTGATAATGGCCTCATCAAAAATTGGTCTCTTTTCTTCACGGATCTATGAAGAAGAATGTAGTGAATCAGAGAGTGATTGGTTATCTGTCCAAGCATTGGATGTGAATATTGCTTTTGCCTCTCTGTAGAATTTCTGTTGAGATCATTTTTAAGTTGAATGCCATTTTACTAGATTCTTTGGGGGTCAAACATTTAGCTGCTTGTGATCATCTTTATTTCTTCTAGGAATGTCAAATACAGAGGGAATATGTTTCCTTCATTGTCAGCAAGTACTATCAAATATTCTCACTGAGTAGCACTTCCTGAAAGACTTTGGAAAGAACCATAAGAGGGTCTCAATATTATTGATTTTTGGGAATGTTACCAACTTACTAGATGACTTTGTTTCCTATGGATATATCTAAAACATTGGCATCCTTTAAGCTGTTACTTAATCAGAAGTATTGAATGCTATGTCTGGCTGAGCTTGATTTGCAATCCAGAGTAATTGTCCAGTGGTTGATTTCAAGTCATCCTTTTCTCTTTGTCAGACTCCTTTGACTGTCTCTACTTCCTTCAAGATGTATTGGTTTTAAGCAATCTCTCTGTATTGACTCAAATGAATATTTTTATTTAGCTGATTGACATGACCACTGAAGTATTTGAAAGCTTCTTTTTGTTGTTCACTGCTGATATTAAAAAGCTTTGTCTTGATTTCTTTATCCTTAAAAACTTGAACAGATCAGATCCAGTCCCAAAAGAATTCATCCCCATGAACTGATATAATTCTGTGTAGATGTTCCTCATTATATTTGCTTTTTTGCATTCATAAGGAAATCAATTTCTTAGAAATAAAGAGTTACCACATCCACTGAGACCATGCAGACATTTTTTCAACCCTCAGAGTTTGTATTAATTTCAGAAATAGACAAGGGTCTTTCAATTTTACCCAAGTTGGCAATGGGAAACATTGTTTAGTTACACCTTTTTCAAAGAAATCAATAATAATAAATCTTTTTATGTTCCAGAAGACTGTCAAGCATGACCTTCTTTACTGACTGCTGCACCTGGAATTTTTTTCTTTACTGGAGAGTCGGAGTATTTCCACTCAATAGACAGTTTTTTTTTTGACACTGGCTCATAGTGGTAAACCCATGTAAACATTTTTTGACTAAAACATGCTTCTCTATACATAACACAATTTTCTGTAAATTTCACATGGTTTGCACTTCTCAGCCAGCAAAAATTAGATGTTCAAGCCAGGAGCACTATATGATAAGCCACTATTTTGAATAGCATCAAAATAAATATTTTTGCAAAATGAAAATTTTTTTCTAGAAACCAATTCCAAACAATGCAAAGTTTATATTAATGGAAAAAAACATAAATGATGCATTTAACTTTATGAAAAAAAAAAAAAAAAAAAAAAAAAATTTTTATTTATTGAATGACACATTTTTCTTGACTTTTTGTCCTTGCAGGTATGCACTTTTGGTATCCAAAGGATTGATTCTCTATTCTTTTGGTGTTGCTACTGCTATTATGATTTTAATTTTTGAAATGTTTTCAAAAACCCAAGCTATAAATTTAGCTTTTGCTTTAGCATTCTTTTCCCCAGGTTTAGGCTGACTTCATTATATACATAATAATCCATCAATTTCTAAAGCTGTTGCTTTTCCTGCCAAAGAAATTGTGTATTCAGTTGGGTCATCATTTATTGTTATCACTAGACCATGTTGCTAGATTTTTAACAGTCTGCTTCCTGGATCAAGGATTTCACTCAAAACTTGTGCATCTTTGTCACAGTTAACATCTTCAAGAATTTCATGCATATATTTCTATTTATATGGTACACTTTGATCAGGTATATTTATTTCACTAACCTTTGATGATTCCTTAATTATATCTTTTCTATTGAATATTTCTTCATTAATAGAAATTCTTTGAACTTGAAAATGTTTCATATTTGCTGGATTCTCAGTATGTTTTAGTTTGTGACCTGAACTCAGTATTCTCATAGCTTAGATAAAATTGACTCATATTTCATCATCACAGTTTGACCTACAACACCTCATTACACAACTAGGTCTCAGCTATGCAAGTGCATAATACACTGAATAGCTATTATAGAATATTTGTGAAGCAAAATTTCTTGTTTTTAAGGGATAAGGTAGCTGCATCCACTCAGCCTCCTGTAACACAAGAGATTGTAAGCATAAATATCTTCCAGCATTTAACTTCATATTATACAATTTTTATTTGGTATAGTTTATCATATTTTCAAATCCCATTGCTAAATGCCTAAGTGTATCTCTTGCCAGTGGAGTGGAGGATCAGCTGTTACCTTAAAGGATAAACTTTGGTCTACAAACGTTTTATACTGTTTTTTTCCTCTTTATAATGGGGTTATGTTATGATAATTTTATCTATTTATTTTTATCAAAAACTCATTTTCAACTGTATATAAAATCTAGTTTTTATAAAGCTATTTATTAGCAATTTTAGCATGCACCTAGAAATATTGTTGCTAATTAAAGATAACCTTTTTAAAAATGGTCACTAAAAAATAATTCTTTGAACTGATGTATTTCTACCCCCCCCCTACCCAAATGCACAATAGAAAATTTAAAGCTGTTAGTGTTAGTCATTGTCTAAATCTTGTTATTTTAACATCTCTGCTTATTTTTAATGACTAAAACTGTCAATATTTGGCAAATATATGTTGAGATGACATTTTTAAGATAATTGAAGTGAATTTTTTTTTAAATCATTAAAAAGAATTGAAGTGCTTTGTGAACATATTCCACTGTTTAAACTTCATATCATACAATGTTTATTTGGTACAGTTTATATTTTTAAATCCTATTATGAAGTCAACTAGATTGTCTATCTCTTGTTTGTGGGTGAGGGAAGAGGATAAACTTGACATAATAGCCTAACAAAGGTCATTTTTTGTTTTATAATGGGTTTACAAGAATCTAAAAGCAGAGAAGCATCTCTAACATTTTCTCAAAATTTTGTTGAAAAAACATTAAGAAAAAAACAACAACAAATTTTGTGTCATTTTCATGAATAAATTTGTTTTTTTATCAAGCTAAACATTTTATTCACAGGAAAAATGCTAACAGATTTACTTAATGAGATTAAATCATTTTAATTGCAGAAAAAGATAAAGTAAGTTGACATTAAACATTCTCAACAAGGATTTACTTGTTCAATAAATACTTGATTATTTTTCTCTCTGTCTCTATTGATCCGTATTTTAAACCAACAGATCAAAGAGACAGACTTATTGTCAAATCACGCTGAAAGCACCAGTTCCCCCATCAGATAACCAAAGTTAAGCAGTGATGAGTCTATTAAGTACTTAAATTGGTGCCAAATTAGTAAGAGCAGGGATTGTAAACAACCTAAATGCTATATATCAGACTGATATATGTAAGTGTAGTAAGTAACATGAGCTGAGAGACACTTGTTATATTTTAAATTTTTATGAGGGTAAAGTTGGATTTTACCAGTCAAAGTTTTGTATGAAATTTGCAAGTTTTTCTTAACTTTTTCTGCCTAATTATCTGATCAGACAGACACCATTCATACAAACAAATTACTACTATTGTGCCACAACATGAAGCAAGGATTTTTCTCTTATATCTCTAAAATAATCCATAGAGATCCAGTCATTGAAGGGGATGTTGACTGTCTTTTGTGATTGAAAAGTAATCATTCATCTATGGATTCCACTTTTTAAAAGCTTTTTTTTTGTATCAAAAAGCTAAACCCTGCATTCAAAATGACAAAGTGAAAAATAAAATAAAAATTTAAAAAATACCGCAAATGGTGTATCAACAGTTGGTAGTGGAAAATATTTCACTTTTTTTTTTTTTAAATTGGAGCAGACACATTAAAATGGCTTTATATCAAAACTACAAAAGATCATTAAGTTCTTGTGATAAGAGATTGATAAAGATTGAATAATTTGATAGAATATTTTGGATTCATACCTCATGTGTAGTAAAAGGTCATTTTAACATTATTTTTAACCTTTGAAATTTCAATAATGAGGATCATTATTATTGCCTTACCAATTTCCAGGTGGAATTATGTGATAGACAATACAAATTAAAAACCAATTTCCTAGCCAGATGGAATGATGATTGATTGAATTTAACATGTCAACCTATCTAGAATTTATTTTATGCCTCAAGGTTAGGGAATCCTGTACATTGTACATACATTTACATTTTTGTATAGTTTAAGGTTATTTTGCACATAGACCTGAATAATTTTTAATTAGATACTTGATCTTTTTCTATATTTATTCATGGAAAGAATTCCGAGGAATCCTTTTTTTTTTTTAAAAAAAAAAAAAAAATTCCCCTTATTTATTGAATGATCTTCATATTAATAAAATACACCATGTCTTGTATTTGTTTGCTTCAGCAATTTTGGTTTTTTACCCAAAAGATTAATGTACCATATTCGCAATTAACGGTATGTGCGAAATGGACATGTAATGTTCATTACTACAGAACATATAAAGAACAGGAATCTCAAAAACACGTAACTACTTCTTGTTCAGGTACAAAACCTTTTTATTAACTTTGAGTTAAAGGTTTCGACGTAAGGAGGAGAGACACAATCTTCTATGCTGTCTTATTCATTTTGCCCCCAACTCGAGTGGCCCCCCCATAGGGTGCAAGTTCACCTCGCGCCTGCGAGCTCCAAAATCGATCCTTCTCGTTTGGTGTCCAAAACCCGACTTATTTTCTTCAAATTCTCACACAAACTTCCGCGTGCTTCCGGTGCGTGACGTCACCCGCACCTTGTCACCCAGTATCGTCTCGGACTGTTATGACATCTGAGTGACGCGCGCACCCGCGTTAACACCTGCTTCAATCTTACACCCAACCAACCCATGTGCCGAGCCGAAAGGTTCTCAGCCTAACTAAACTCAAAGGCATGAACCGAAATCCCTCAGCTATTTCATAACATTAACTCATCAACTAAAAATGCTGGCAAATTATAAATAATTTTGTTTTTGAAAACCCCCTAAATAAAATCCTTTTAGTGGATTAAATTTTTATAAACATTTGTTCTGATGGCTATATTTTTGTTTGTTCTTGTAGAGTTGTAGAATACGTGGACCATTTGCATGAACATTTCAAAGAACCAGTAATCATAAGGAATGGTAATTACCAAGTTCCTTTAGTAAGTTGAGCTCTTATCTGTCTTTCAGAAAATCCTTAAAAACAAAAAAATTTAAATTCCTTTTTCTTAAGGTTTTCAGGCTTATAAAAAAAAAAAAAAAAAAGTTAAGCAAAAATTTACTTACCTGCATTTTAAGTCAACCTGTTGCAGGAAGGAGCTCAGATTTACTATCCACTCTGCAGAATTTAAAGTTTTTAAAAGGTACATGCAGTTTCTTTGTAATACTAAAATTAGTTTTCATGAAAACCACTTTTATAATTCAAAGGTATCGAATGGTTGTCTTTTAGAAAGGTAATGAAAAAGAGGTTCCTTCTAAAGAAATGCTTGTTATGGTCATTTCGGAACTTCTCATATCCTGTCTACAACTCTTCCCTACGAAAGTAAATTTTAATTACCTATGGTAAAAATCATGCTGAAAGTACAGGTTCCAGTTCATCTAAGTTAAGCAATGATAAACCTGCTCAATACTTGAATGGATGACTAAGATACTATAAACAATCAGAGGCCTGTATCCCAAACTATTGGTTATAGCTCTGGGTAAGTAGGTATATGGCATCTAGTATTGGAACAGGGATGATGAATGTAAGTTTTTGCTGGTCAGTCAACACTGGTGTGTCCATGTGTAGGAGTTCATAGTAGAATGTCACCCATGAATTAGTCCTTCTCCAGCAGAGCCCAGCATGTCTTGCTCACCTTATTTAGATGGCTTGTGAAATAGATGGTAAATGGCTATACAGCTGCTGTTTTGTAGGGTCCTGCTTCCAGACTTTGTTGAAAACAGCACATAGCATCCTTGTATAGCTCCTATCTAGTTTTTTCCTCCAGGCATTTCATTAGAGTTCAAGTGGTGCAAACATACAATAGTACTGACACAGCTAGAGCTTGGAAGAATTCCTGTTTTATTTATCACCACAAATAGTAATGAGAAGATCCTCTTCTTCTGGAGTGAGCCTATTATGTAACAGGGTTGACTGTAAGGTATATTCTGAAAATATATTTTGCCTATCTCCCTACCACACACACTCTTGCATAAGATAGAGCAAATGTGCCTAAGTGTCTCACTATTAGGATCTTTTGTAAGACTAATAACTGGGTTATTTTTTGTATAATAATTTTTTATGGATACTTTTGTATAGCTGTGGTGTGAATCCATAAGCCAAGTTTAATTTGATGTATATGTTTTACTTATCACAGAACCCTGGCTATAGCGGTGAGATGAAAGAAGAATCTTTGAATTTATATGAATATCCAAAGGGAAAGAAATGGCAGGAACTTTTTGCTGCAGGCTTTTTGAAACAAGTCTAACCACTGTGCAGGTGAGGTACAGTAACCATAAATTAACCATAAATAAGAGAATGCAAAATTTTGATTTAACACTTTACTTTATAAAAAGCTAAAAAGTCTTTGGCATTTTTATTGCTTGTCAATAATTGTTGATTGATTTCAATGGCGTATCAACCCATCTATGTCAAGAGGTACATTATAAATTTATATATTTTGTGTATTTTTTTTTTTAGAGTTATTTTTGCACACAGTTACATGGTTCCTATCTCTTACTAATAATTATATGGTTTCAAGTAATTATTTGTACCTAATCATAATTATTTGTTGAGTGTAGCCTTCAGTTGGTCTAAGGATCTTGTGTCCTGTTTTGTAAAGTATCCACTTTCCTTCATATTTCAGAACTGAATATTAATATGGACTAGTAAGCTTTTGTTTTCTCATTCATGTAGAAACCAAACTTCAGTTACTAACATAATCAAGATGGTGCAAATACTTGATTTGGACATTTTGAGAACATTGGCCAAAACAAAAAAATGCATATTGATATAGCAGCACCTGTAGGTGTAAGAGTTATCATCATAGAAAATGGACAAGGTGACCCAAGTTCAAATCCTGCACAAAGCTGTTTGCATTTCATATAGCGATACTACCCTTGAGAAAGGTAAGCATCTAACTATTCTCCCTTCAGTTATAGGTAAATAATAGGGCAGACTGAGCACTTTAACATTGGTATGAGAACCAGTGTAGGAAAGTAAAATTGAATTCAAACCTGTTAATCTCCACTTAAAAATTGACTTTGTATCACACCATGCTCATGACAAAGAACTTGGATAAATACATACAACATAGCATTTTTCACTAGACAATCAAAATTGATCTTTAAAATAACAAAACAAAAACCAAATTCCTAATGTCATCTAATAATGAAATCAAAACAAATCATTCTAGAAGACCCAAAATAATCAGAATGAGTCTTTACTGATATTTAAGCAACTGAACTTAGTTTAGAACAGGGCCAAAGATTGATTGACTGATTTTAACAGCATATAAACTTTTGAGTTATTTTATACCAAGAGGTTAAGGAATCACATTCATTATATGTTCATATTTACATTTTTTGCCCATTTATTTCTGAAGGTCATTTTTTTTCTGCACACAGTCCTATTGAATACAAATAGTTTTTAATCAGATCTATTTGAGCCATAGATGGGACCCTAACAGGTACTGCTACTCTTTGCTCAGAGTGGACCGGTAAGTAACGACAATGAAGAGGTACTCTGCACTCCTAGATCTCTAGCCACACCATCAGATGAAGTTTAGTGCTATACTCTGTAGTTGACATATTCTGGGACCAACTAACAGGGTGGTACAAGGCCAAAGAAGAGTTGTACAATATAATCTTCTATATGTAGACAGCTTGGAATATCAGCATTTAAGATCCTGACTACTGGTGAGAAATATGCAACTACTTCAACCATCAAGTAGATTTTGACTGAGCGATAAAGGGAGTTGATTCCCTTCTTCATTAAAGTCAAGGTTATCAACATTTTAAAATCAATTCCCAAATAAAATTTTTCAGCCTGAAACAAATATGAACAACCTTGGGAAAAAAAATAAAGTAATTACTAATTGATTTCTTACTAATAATTTAAAAGCAGAAAAACAATTTTTTAAAAAAAGTTAAACACTTAGTGATGATGATAATGAAGTATATAAAACTTTGTTTATTAAACCAACGTGATAATCTCAAATGACATTTGACAAAATGTTCAACACATTCATCAATACATTAAAAAATTGGAAGTTCAATAAAAGAGGTAGTGAAGATAAAAAAAAACAAAAAAAATATTGACAGACAAAGAATAAATAGTGTTTTTGTGCTTACTTTAATGACAAAGCTCAAAAAATCTCAGAGAAACTTAAGTTAGATCTAGTTGTACATTAGAGTGTGTGTGTGTGTGTGTGTGTGTGTGTGTAACAATTTAAGCTTTTTATTAAAAAAAAGTTAAGATTTGACTTATACAGTTGACCCAGTGAAGCATGACTAGAAACTGGAAATTACCAACTGCTTTGAAAAAAATTTTTTTTTAAAAACGGGGGAAGGGGGGTCTAGTTGTTGTGGGTGGGTAGACCATTGGAAACCCTTATTTACAATAAACTCTGTTGGTATCAAAGCCAAGGATTATGTCACCGTCTCCCTTGGAAATTGAAATTCTTGGCTTTGATTTTAGTGACTGTAGAGAAATGTTATGAAAAGTGAAGAGAACGGTTGTTAATTTGCAGGAAGAGAATCAAAAAGCAAAACCAGTTTGGCTTATTGAACAAATTCTAATACTATTGGAATATCTTGAATAATTGTGTGTGTGTATATATATATATATATATATATATATATATATATATATAGATAGGTAGATAGATAGATAGATAGAGAATGAATTCTTTTTGTGACAAATTCAGAAAACTCAATTGTAATTGGGAGTGTACTGCCTTCAATTTCATATATTCCATTTTGAATATTGAGCAAATTCAAAAGAAATAACTTATGTGACTAAAAGATTAAATTCAATCCACAAAAGCAGCAGCAACAAGGTAAAAGCTGTACTATCCTTAGCAACTAATGGATATGAATGGTCCCAAAAATAGGTTGTTTTTTAGCACCATTATTTCTGGAGGCATAATCATTCATATAACACAAGCATGGTGGAAATATTCAACAATAAATTAGAGAAAGTGTAATAAAGAATTAAAATTTAAAAAAAAAAATGAAATTAGTTTGAAAGACTGAAATTATATCAACTGATTACAGTACAGAAATGGAATGTCTATACTAAAACTGACAAAATGTCCAATACGAGATTAAAATTCTTCCTCCTGTCCCTTCACGACTTTTCATTTAAAAACATTAAGTTATTTCAGCACAAGTATAAAAATGAAAACTTAATTTTCAACGGGGGGTAGAGTGGTGGGTGAAATAAGAGCATTCAACTCTAAGCAAAATTCTGAGTCTCTCCCTTGTGCTGAAAATGGATTCTAGCCCCTAGAAAAATATCAGCATTACAAAAACAGACAACTTGAAGTTTTAATGTATAAACTTATGTTGGTCCCAATAGTTTGGAAGAAATTTTTAAAAAAATGAGAAGATCCCGAAATGAGATTTGAAGGGCATTAACATGGTTCAATAAAATTTGAATTGTTGGGGCAGAGAAGAAATTAATATTGATCAGTGGAATAAATTTTAATTGTATTGCTTTTAATTCTTAAAGGCTTGCAGAGTTCCAGATTTTTGCCTGTGAAAGGATTCAAAATAAGGTAAATTTCTATTGAAAGAATATATTAATTTCACCTTTCAACATTTTTTAAGTTGTGAACACTGAGATTTACTAATAGCATGGAAAATGTTGTTGGTGGTGTAGCAGAAAAGGGAATCAATTAGACAACATAAAAATAATGACTAGCAACTCGAGAGAGAGAGAGAGAGAGAGAGAGAGAATATTTGGCAAGAGAAGAAAAAAATTTGAATGTTGATTCCCACCCAGATGGTTGAGAGATTAGATATAAAAACACCAGGGAAAGAGGAAATAATACAAAGAAGCTTACTTATATATTTCATAAAACAAACTGTAAAAACCTACACTGTCCCACAAAAGTTGCATATAAATTTGATATACTAAATATAACAATTATTATGGGACAGGGATAGTATATTCAAATATTTTTTTTTAAATTGATTACTTTAGTATGAAATAAATTCAAAAGGAAAATCTTATTTGTAGAGGACAGAATTGGTAGCATTTACTAAATGCTGTGTGGCTGGGCAGAGAAGTTAATGAGTTAGGGTGAGTGAACAAGGAACTTGATACACACACACACAAAATCCAAGTGGATTTTTTTTTCTTTAAGAGACTTCCATTACAGACCTGTCATATTAAAAATATTATCTAAAATATTATCTAAAATATTCTGGTAAGATACAAGTTCATTATTTTATAAAAATAAAGAACAATTTTGCAAGCAGATTTAAAATTGATTTGAGTCAGTATTGAAATAATCTTTTTTTTAAATACAAAGATTAAGGAAAATTTATTAGTAATGAAAAGGTGTTCAAAGTTAGCCAGCTAATAATTCTCCAATCAAGGGAATTCTTTTTTTTCATCAAGCTGTGTTTGAACAATAACAACAAAATTGGAAATGTCTACAATTCAGATTTTTTTTATTTATGTTGGTGGCTATTCAGTTCATTCTTATCTAAGTTTATCTAAGTTTTAGCCAAATTTGGAAAGCACAAAAGAAGAGTCAATAATCAAAAGAGGAAAAGAAAAAAAAAATCCAACCCACCTGATTTGCCCAGAGCTCACCACACAATAGCCAAATTAGTCACAAAGTGAGAGCTGAAATGAATATTTAGACAATAACTATATTTGTCAGCAGTTTTCAGAGACAGAAACAATGCTGATATTTTGATAGAGGTCAAGAGACAACAGAAGTTAGATAAAGATATTAGATATGTGCAAGTGAACCATAAACCCAACAAAAAAGAAAATCCGTTTATCTAATGAAAAAAGGGCCCACTGTCTCAGACCTCGAAGAAGACATCCAAACTTATAAATGCTAATATTTTAAATCAATCTTTTTAGATCCTTTGTATTTTTCTTAGATTTTATAAAACTACCATCAAAAGTAGAAAATGAAAAAATGTTAAAAACTTAAACAACTCTTTAGGATGGAGCTTATATGAGATAAGAAATATTCTATAAGAATATCGATAGCTATTGGAAAGTAGAATATTTGTAGACATCTTCTGTAAGCTAAGAATATTTCAGACCAAATAACATTTCTAAACATACCAAGTGTGGACAACTGATTGGCTGAATATTTTTATTGCATTTCAATGTGCTGCATACTGACATCCACTTTCTGATGCAAGTTTCAGCCATAAATGCTTTTTATAGAAATCCATTCATAACATTAACTAAAGTCTAATTGAGCACCAAAGATTTCCACTGGCTCAGGATAGAACAAGTTTGTCTCTAGTCACAAGTGTTGATCAACATGGCTTACCACCTGATGTTCACTCAATGGAAGCAGCTAGAATTTTCCTTATTGTGGGAAAAATAAACTTCAAGTATGGTGTAGGTGAATTCTCACTTAGAAATAACCCTTTTCTATGAAACATTCACCAAGACTGTTTCATAGTTTTGAGATGATATCTAGTTTAAAAATTGAGAGGAAAAAACCCTAGAAACAAGTATTTTACTATGAAAAAAAAAAAAAAAAAAAAAAAAAAAAAAAAAACTCCCAAAAGCATGTTTTTCAATAGTTTTGTGATAGGGAAGGGTGGGTAGGTAGAGATGATTTTATCAAAAAAATCAGTTGAACTCCCAAAAGATTTTTGTTTTGTAAAACTATAATCACATTTCTTCCTCATAGAAAATTGAAAAACTAAGAAACAGTCTTGATATAGAATGGCATATGCCATGATGAAAATACTGCAGAAGTTTCCCATTAATGGAAATGTCTGAGACAAGAATTACTTGCCAAGTTGTCCAGTTAAGAGTACTAGCCTTTCTAGATAATGATAATGGTATTGCATGGTAGCCAAAAGACCCTTCTCATTCTGAACATTGTCTTTGCTTGAGTAATCAATGTAGTTACCATCCAAAGTGGTCATCTTACCATTGAGTGCATTCAAAATGGCATTGCCAGCACATATATCCCACTTTTTGATGGCTGTTGTATGAACATAAGCATTTGATAGTCCTTTCACAACATTCAATGTTTTATAACCTGAAAAAGAAATAACAACAATGTAAGAGTAGAAAGGAAAGAGTACTCAGAAGACACTTTCTAAACGATATATTGCAAAAACGCCTAAAGAAAAGATCAAAATTTAAAATTTATTTCATTTTTGATTTATTTATTTATTTACAGTTGCTTCTATGTATTTCAATGTAAAACATTTGTTCTGCAAAAGCAAATAAAATTAACAAGTATTTCCTGATTCTTTGATTTGAATGTCCAACCTGAAGGCAAGCAGACAATTGATATCTACTACAGCAGCAAAAATTCTGTTAGATGAACAGTATGGGAAAATTAACTTGGAAATACTAAGGCAGGCTGCATAGATACTATAATAATCTTCGACAGAGGGCAGTGAAAAAATTCTGATCAAAGGCAGACTACACTGATGCAAGGTATGGATTTATATGTAAATAATTTGTCATTTTTGACAGTTACTATATTAAATAAATAAAAGTATCCAATAAATGTGGCAGGGAGGGGTCTTAATGATTCACAAATATATTTCTCTAAAAAGACAGTTTTTGTGGTCAAAAGACAAAAAATAGGCAGTTTTATAGATAGAAATTTAAATGAAAATTAGTTTGGAGGTGAAATTATTGTTTATCAAGATTTGCTTAAGAATCACACAAAAAAAAGTGTGTATGTGGGGGGAGGCAAATAGTCTACAAGAAAAAATGTAAAGCTGCTGCATTATTTATAAAATCATAAAAAGGTTTCAATTTTTTACTTTAATTACCCAATGAATAATAAATGAACAGTCATATCATTGGGCAATACTTTACTGCATTTTAATCTGTAAAAGGTAAACATTTAAGAAAACCATTACAGTGTGTAACAAACCTCACTTGTTAAAAAGAATAAAAGTCATGTTTGAGAATTATTGTTTAAAATGTTGCAATGCTTATTAGGTCAGTTTCTCAGTTGCCTCTAAAAATCTATTTCATATTGAGAAGAGAGGGGATAAAACCTATCTTTTAGCACAATGACACCTATGTAATTAATGCACTATCAAGCAATATTTCCTTTTATCCAAAGTAGAACAACTATTTCCTTTAAAAAAAATTCCTGACAAATCACAATGTAGTGGAATTTTAAAAAAATCTTTAAATGAAAATTTTAAAATACTTGACAAAATATTTTGATTGATTTTAATAGCATGTGAACCTACCTAGGGTTATTTCATGTCTAGAGATTAGGGAATTGTTTTCATTGTACATTCATATTTACATTTTTTGTGTAATTGTTACATGAGGGTTTTTTTTTTAATTTGCACAGTTATGTGATAAAAATTCCTATCTAACACAAATAATTTGCACACAATTGTATGATTTGAAGTAACTAAGAATAATAATCCTTAGTAAGTGATTAAACAGTTCTATCTAACCCATAAATGGGACCCTAACTTATACCAGCACTCTGGGTTAGAGTGGACCCAAGAGTTAATGACAAGGAAAAAGTACTCAACACTCCCCAAATGTCCAAAACTGAATACTTGCCATCAGATATAGTTCAGTGTCACAAACTCAGAACACACCTTTTTGAGATATAAATTCTTCTAAAATACCATCAGCATATTCAGCAACATAGTTAACAATATATTTAGTTCCACATGATAATTGACAAAAGACAAAGCTGTCATTATTTACTTGTAATATAAACAGGACTCAAAGACAAATGAAAATTCACTGTCTCCAGTTAGAATTAAAGGATTTTCATGTGGCAGCAAGAGCTTGTTAAGGGAGGAATTCAGAGATATGTGTCCGACTCAAAAAGTTACAACTAGAAAGAAAAAGAAAAATATTTCACACTCACAACAAGATGAGTCAAAAATTTTGCAATATTTTGGTAACATGAGGCACAATTAAGCAGCTCCAGATGTTTTACCAATGTTGTAACGGTAACAAACCACACTGGACTATGAGATGCCAAGTACACCTGATAATCTGCGAAGACTACTCACTGGATATGCCTCTATGGCTTGGAGCACAGCCTCAAAATCCACTGTTTTAGGCCTACCAGACCTTGCCTGATTGAGGTTCTTGCAACCCAAGCAAAATTTCTTGAACCATTTAGCTACTGTACTGTAATCAATTGCACTTCACCTTTCACACAACAAATGTTTTTGGTTACTTCTAGTGTTATGGCCTAGTTTGAACTGGAAAAGTATAAGTTCCTGAATTAGACTATGTCGCATATTCCTCTGTGTGGCTTTCAAATCCCATTCAAAGTAAAGCAAGTAACAATGTGTCAGTGCACTAACATAATACTACTAACCACAGCGGTACTTTTCATGGCTTAAACTGCTTCAGTCACGATATATATGCCACAAACTAGCACATACCAAAATATTGTAAAACTTTTGACACACCCTAGTCTATTAGAGAGAACCAACTGTACACTTGCTTAGATTTGGGTACGTGAGTAAAGATCTGGGTTAATCCTATCAATGACCAACCAATTTGGTTTTTGATTTGGAGATCAACAGTTTTGATTGGGGATTTACTTACCTGCTCCACCTGCAGGAATCACTATGGTATTTTCGCCAAAAGCTTGTTTAAGTACTTCAACTACTTTGCCTGCATGTGACCGTGACACAATGATCTGTGCTGGTTTGTCTTTAGATAACTGTGTCTTTTCTTGTTGCTTCAAATTAGATGAATGACCATAACTCGCCCAGGCCCAGTCTTAAAAAGGAAGAAAAATGTCACGTTGTAAGAGAATCTTTCTAAATACTGTATTTACTTAAGTAATGAACAACCTATGATTTTTAGCCATAAAAACCTATTTTTATCATGACCAACCCCTAACTATGCTAGCCTACAAAAATATTTCTTCAGCATCCAATAACAGAGAAAACATTCACTTATCTATGTTTCTACATAGACTAGATAATCCCTAAACAAAAGCTTTTAGTAAAGATAATGAAGTGTTCACCAAACTTTGTTTATGATTTATAATATTTGTACATATTACATGCATAGGTGTTATAAATAGTAAACAATTTTAATTAAAAAACTTTACCATCTTTATAGTTTTGTTTAATGGCATATCAACCCTTGTGGATTATATAATGCTAAATCCATCCTTGTAAAATAACAGTAATGATACTATTTAACCCATACTGGCAGGGGTGGGGGAATAAGAAAGTTCATACATTTCCTAAGGGTAATAGTCTGAAAGTGAATGTAATAGCATGACTGTCGTTCAAACTTGTTTACTTTGATGCTGCAGTCCAGCATTTTTAGCCATTACACCGTGGGGACCATTCTTTAGCCTTTATTTAAGTATAAGGTAAGCTATACTTTAACTAATGACTCCTTCCTAGTTTTTGAGGTGAAAAATTAGTCTTTAAAAAATCATTCCTTACATAAGTATATATGATAAACAATTGAATTCAGTGGAGGAGTTGCCAGGTAACTATTGTAGTGTTTCTTTCTTTATAACCATTTTTTTACAATCTGTAAAAGAAATCTATGAAAATTGAGAGCTCTAAAAATGCTTTACAAAAAATGAAATTAACTGAGATCTGTTTTATTTTGTTCTCTGAAGTCAGAGTTAAAAGTTTTGAATATATGTTTATATTCTAATGGTGATGTCTGGTCGGACATATACGAACCAGATCAAACAGCAGATACCATGGAGACAAGTGCTCACTGCACTTTCAATTCCGTAAGTAGACCCCCGACCCTAATAATGTGCTAAAGATGTAAGCAAAAAGGTTGGCAATCAGAAAACACTTTGGAACTACTTTTCTAGTTGAGGTTAAAAGTATGGAAAGGGTAACTAAGCAAAACTTCTTTAGACCTTACTTTTCTGAGTAGGTATCATTAGGGAACAAGGAAAATTTAGATAGATAGGCTAAAGCCTAGCTAATTTATCAAGTTTTTCTTGTTTCCCAATGATACCTACATCAGAAAAATAAGATCTAAAAAAGTTTGGCTTCAAGTTACTCTTACTATGCCTGACTTAACAATCACAGCTATGTGATATATGCACTATCCATCTATTCTGTAAAATTAACTTGGAAACAGAGCACACAAAATACTGCACTGATCCAAAGCAGAAGTGCCAATCTATACAGATAATCCTTTCACTTTTTTTTTAATGGGTACAATGCTAGTATGATAAAGCAGCAATGTCTGAACCGATTGCTGTTTGTCTACAGAATCTATTCACTCCAATTCAGCAGGATCATAAAAGTACCAAGTATTAATAAAGATTTATAGTATTAAAAAAAAACAAAAAAAACTCACAAGTTTCATTCTCAAATGGATTATGGATGACTCCAATGGTGGGATCCCCATTCACTGCCACACACACCATTGTTGTCACATACTGGCGAAGATCCTCTGAAAAAGAGACAAATCAGAAATAAACATTAAATGACATTTCAGCAAATTCCATTATTTTGGGTGTGATTTTTTGGACTGTTATCTTCATCTTTAAGGTTGTTTGTTGTGTTACAACTAAAAATGATAAAGATGAGGACAAAAAAAAAAAAAAATCACACAAAAAATATTACACATCAAGCCTCATCTCAAAAATTCAAATAAAATTCCATTATTTTATAAATGTGCTTTGTAAATAAAAAAGAAATTAAATTGGCAACCAGAGTTCAAATCTTGAATGAGGCTGTTTGTATTTCACTTTGCATTAATTCTTTTAGGAAAGGCATGAATCCATCTATTCTCCTCCCACATATGGTTGAATAGTAAAGCAAACTTGCTTTCTTTAGCCTTGGTAACCCAACCAGTCTAGGAGAAGGATAACTCCAAATTCAAACCAACCGTACTCTGCTTAAATTTGACCTTTTGACCTAAGATTAATTGAAAACTTGAATTTGAAAAAAAAAATATCCACAAATCTAAGTACATTTCATTTTTCAAAGTTAATCTGAAGAGATGATAAACACCACCACTAGGCATTACCTCATTAAATTTGATGCAGAGTTAGATTTCAGGTAAACACAATTTTTACATAATTTTACTTCTAAATCATTTTTATCGGCAGAAACAGACTTTAGCCATCAGTTTCAAAAATTAATAGTTCACTGCCTAAAGAGATCCCCTCCTCACACATTTAGGTATAATATTATCCAATAGTCAGGAGTTTCCATGTCACAAGAATAGAATATCATGTAACCAGTTTTCTCAGAAACAGACGAGATAAAGAATCTTGGTACTGTACTTAAAATAGAAAAACTTCATTCTTCTTCAGAAAGTGTTGAATTAGTTAAACACGCGCAACGAAAAATATTTTGTTTGTGGAGGTGATGATGGGAACTCTGATCATATTTCCTAATGTCAGGAAAGAAGTGAGTATTTCAATAGCAGATGCTTCTACACAAATATCTACTCTCCAAGAATTGGTTTTGAAATTAAATACCTGACAGAATACAATAAATTCAAGTTTTTCCTGAAAACAAACATTAAGAAATTCCAATGAAATGCAATAACAATAATAGGTGTTTGTGGTGCATTATTCTCACTTGAACGGGAATCCAATCCAGTAATAGATAAATCCTTTAATTGAATATTAAAGGACATTTGTTTAAATATCAAAAGCTCAGCTGTTGCTATTAGTATGCAAAACTCAAACATCTGCCACAATTGAAAATATTAAAAAAAGTTTCAATGGAATGCAAAAACCACCTGTTCAAAATTTAGTTTGTGAAGTGAAGAATAATACAACTGAACATTTAAACTACAATAAAAGTAGACATCTCCACATTTAGTAAGTATAAATGTGGGTCGATCATTGAAGGTCAACATATTACAAAGAGCCTTCCACCTCATTTTTATAATTCTAATGTTTTCAACATTAGACAGTAAAAAAATAAATAAAAAAAAAAAAAATTAAAAAAATAAAAAATCAAGCTACACATCAAAATTTTGTCAAATAGTTAATGCCATAACCCCCACCTACATATTAAAAAAAAAAATGAAGATATTTTTGTAATATAGCTATATTCAAACATGAAACTTCCCCATTTAGAAATAAAGTTATTAAAAAAGAAAAAGTGAAATAAGAAACACTCATTCAGAATATCGAAGTAAGGTTCCTTGAAAATCTACACTGATGTCAAAATGGTTTGATTCTATCTACTGGTTTGGCACTATCTACTTATTAAAATAGAATATTCCATTTCAAACAAGGAAAAACATAAATGAACTCTAAAAGCATAAACCAAAAAAGAACTTGTAAGAAAACTTTACTTATTAAGTATATCGGTACGGAATAGGATGCATGATAATCATAATGATTGCCACATCTTGACAGAAAACTCATCTTTACAACCAAAATTACAACTCAAACATCCTAATTAATAAATAATTCAACTTGTGAAAAAATATACAAGATGTATAAGAGAATAAGGTAGTACAATATCAGTACATTTTTGGATTATAGTGACATGCTTGTATGACAAGGGTCTACATAACTACAGCTCAGTGACAAGCATAGATAACCAGTGACTATGCAAACTGCAGATTTCATTTCAGAGTACCTTTTCTTAGACTTTTTCCATCAAAGGATACCTATAAGTCAGCTGAGGTTTGATGCTGGAGCTTTCTTCTCTAGTTTTTATTTTAAAGTTAACTTCTCCTCAAAGGGTTGCTTTTACCAAAGCTTTGTCATTAAACTAGAGCCCCTTCTACTCCACAAAAGAATGTATACTAGAAAACGAACAGGCCTTAAAAAAAATGATATTACCTTCTAATTAAAGTTATCTTCAAGAATAATTTAAAATTATCAAAATCTCAAGATAAACACAAAGTAAAATTAAGTTAAACAGTTCTATTGTCAACACTAAATGGATTTAATCAGCTTTTAGTCTGATATTCTGTTCCAATGGTAAAGGCTATTTTTGTAACCCATTGAAAGGATGAAAGAAAATGTAAATTATGAAAAACTTAAATTATTTTTTTATTAAACGGATTAGAAAAAGAACCAAAAATGAATATTTACATAAAAAAATTTTTTACAAATCATTTTTGTGTAAAGGTAGATGGTTTGTATTAAAACTGTCATCAATATGGAGACTCTGAAAAATGTCTTGTTCAGTGCAATCACCAGTAAGTTTAAATGAGAAATGTTCATACTACAACTAACATGGATAGTTATTCTAAATGGAGAAGCAAGTCTGTAATATAGCAAAGAAAAAATTACTGAATTCATGTACTGTTCACAAAAAATATTTTAGACAATTCTATTGACTGTCATTTTACTAGCAATATTCAAAATCTTAGAACTAAACCAATTTTATTGCTTTTAATTTTTGTTGCATGATCAAATTTATTTTCTGCTGTAGCATGATAGAAACTACTGTTGTAATAAAAGGTCAAAGGTCACAATAATCAGTGAAATCCTTAACCTGATCAAAATCTTCAAAGCTGAGTAAATGAGATGATATTGTTAGCTTTGTTAAACCATTGACATAATAATAATAATAATAATAATCATCACCATTACTACTATTAACAACCACTTACCTGTATATTCTTTTGTTGCATCTAAAGGATCTATCCAGACTACAATCTGACTGACTGGGATTAATTGGTCCGTTTTAATCTTGGTATTCACAATCTCCTCGTGTTTGTTCACATCAGGTATATTATGTAAATCAACAGGTTTTGTCTCATGTTCTTCTGATATCACCTGGAAAGCAGAAAGGAAAAGTTTTTTTTAAATAAAAACAGTTGAAAATGGAAACTAGGAAAGTTAGGGTCTACATCATCAAAACTAGAAGTTAAATTTGTAAAGACAGTAGCCATTAAGTTGATGACAGTTTGAGATAGAAGTGAGTGGATTGGAGTATTAATCAGTAGAACTTTAAATTATATGGAAACCATTTTCCTAATCAATTGTAGTTGTTCTTTTTTTGATTCTCGATTTAGTAATTAAAAAAAAAAAAAAACTTTCTTCCTTTTTAAATAAGTATAACCTTGATTCTATTAAAATTATTTTAACTAGTGTGTGCATATGTATGTGAACAAAGTGAGCCTATTACACGATTCAACCCAAAATGAATATACGAAAATAACATTGGCCTAAATGTACATCCTCTTTTTTCTTGTAATGACTCAATTGATTGACCTTTAGGATGGGTCGCTCCAAACATTTTTGATTTAAAAAGGTCAATTCTTTTAAAAGATTTTTGGGGAAAAAAGACAAAACATTGTTGGACAAATGCAGAAAACATCTTAGAGGCAAGGTTTCTACTTTGATTTTCAGTTAAATGAAATTGTTAAAGAAGCCCACTTATGGCAGCAGAACTGTAATTTTGATAACATCAGTATTTCCATATAAAAGAAACCAGCTAAAAGAGAGAGAAAGAGAGAAACAAAATATGGGAACGTAGCACTTTGGTTAGAGTTCTTTTCAATAGTTAATATCCTCAAATAATATTCACTAAAAATGTAGATGTCATTTGTTAGAATTTTACAAAAGACAACATCTCAATCAATTGTAAAACCTCTTTTTCAACAAGTCTACTGATAAAATTGTTTCAATTATCAATGAAATTGAATGATGTTCAATATGTGAGAATCTTATGTTTGTTTTTCCTCAAAATATCATTTTTAAAATAGATTGAAATAAGGTTAAAATGGAGGCTTATAGGGTTCAATAGTAAGATGAAGAATCATTATTTAAACCAATACTCAACCCTGATGGTTGTAAAAGAAAAAAAAAAAATTAGCAAAAGAAACAAATCCATTTATGTGTCACTCAAATAAAACAGATGATAAAGAAAATTAATGAGAATATTTCAGTTCTATAGGGATCTTTATGAAACTTAAGTCAGTTTATTTGTTTAAATGACAGGTAATTTTTATCATTTAGAGTATTTGGACTATTGTCTTCATCTTTGATATATTCCCAATGTTTCTAATTGTGATAACAGGATAAAATTTTGCTTGAAACTAATTTTCTGGAAATCTAAGAAAACATTTTCCCCTCAGAATAAAACATAAAAAGAATAGAAAGAAAGAAAATGTAATTTCTCACCTTTTTGATTATTATATGATTAGAAACCACAAGAATTTCCCCTCTCACTTTTATCAACATCAAATTTGATTTTACTAAAAAAATACCAAATAAGAATTTGACAAAAAGTTAGTTGCAAATCCTAACATTCCAATTCATCTGCTACTTTATTCTAATTATAATACAAAAACTTGAATACTTCTGGTCATGTTTAAAGTATAGCCAGAACAATGTCATTTTAAAAAAATTACCTTTGTTTTTGGTTGATTTTTCTTTCTCTACAGATTAATAAACAAAATCAAAATTTCTGAATATAACAAAGTGTCTTATAATAATAATAATAATAACATTTTCCTTCATTTTTTTTTTTTTTGCAAATATCACCAATTAAACTTACTATTGATATTTTCAAAATAAGTTTCCCCATTTGCAAAAAAAAAAAAGTCATAAATAAGCAAATGGTATTTCTGTGGAAATGCTGTTTTTTATTTTATTTTTTTAAAAGAAACTCCAAGAAAACATTAACTATTTCCTTCCTAAAAGGATTACTCTTAAGTAAACAAGCTGGTCAACACCATCAAATACTGCTCCTTCTCACAAGCTGTAAAACCAAAGACTGATAGTAAGCCCTTTGCCTGCTTACTGTTAAGCCAAACAACCAAACAAAAAGTCAAAGGCACAATTATGTCCCTTGAGCTATAAAGATTTATAAGGGATAGGACCACTTGCCTTTTGGACAGGAGTTGCATGCTGAGTAGAGGCAGGTTGGCCATGAGTTCACAATGACTCAGAGGTACTCCTGACAAATCATCATGCATTCAACATCTACAGTTAATATCTGGCCTGTACCTCAGTAAATAAAATATTGTTAACCACCCATCGTTATCTAAATTTTCTCTTACATAATTACACCTCAACCTAGGAATATAAGACTAACAGTCTACGTGATGAAGGCAAGAGTGGATAGCAAGCCTTTTACCTGCTTACTAACAGTCTATAATTAAACACAAGATAATGAAAGTTTTTGTTTTTTTTAAATATATACGGATTGATATTTTCTTCGCAAAATTAAAAAAATATCAGTTGAATTAAAACTACCATGAAGAATTAATTCTCCAAACATTAAACTCCATGAACTACTATTCTTCTTTAGTGTGGGTGCAGTGCTAAAGACGCGTTTTTTCCAACTCAACAAACTACAAGAAACTGGTACATTACATAAAGTAAAACTGGGACAAATTAAAATAAAATTCTATGAAGTAGAAAATCCAGCAACATTTTAATAAGTAAAAAGAATAAGGTTTACACAATAGAAAAAAAAAGGGAGTTTATTTCTTTTTCAGCAAAACCAAATTATATTAAAGGCAGTAGAATGATATTGATTATGATACTAAGTAAACTTTGATATAGCACACATTTGCCACATGTCAACAATTAAATTGCCAAATTATCATGAAGAGAAAAAAGTATATATTATGCTTTTGAGTTAACATATAAATAACCCTGACATCATAAACGTGTTTCTCAAACTAACTTCCAAGTATACAAGGAAGAGGTTCTAATGTCAATATCAACAGCATGGATGCAATTATTACAGGCAATACCAATAAAGAAAACAAAAAACATTACACTGGTGAACTGTGCCAATGACTATCAATGTATGGAGTACAATCAAGTACCTTAGCAGACTGAGCCAAGTAGATTACCAAATACTGTATTAAATGTACCTTGGCAGGAAGAACTAAGTAGGTTACCAAATTCTGCATTCTGCAGAAAATAACATCAGATTTAATCCAACTTGTGCAAAATAAAAAGTTAAATAATAGATCTAGATTTAGTTTATTGAAAAAAATTTTGGAAAGGAGACCTAATTTGCACATATATTGTTATGAATCTGAAATGAAGTCTTGTAAGATTTTAGCCCAATATCTTAACTCATTCAGTCACAACGGATCTAATAAGGACCACTTCGTATAGTGCAACAATAGCCAAATTATATTTTTTAAACTACAGAGGATCCTACAACAGGAAGAGAACCTTTCTTCTCCACAGAGTAAACTTTTTATATAAATTTTGAAAATTTTATCAGCCTTGCTCTAAATATTTTTCAGAAAAAAAATGTCTACATGGTCTCCAAATTTTATATTTCCAGGAAGTGATTTTCAATTATTCATAAATAAGGTCCTCAAACTTTTGTCTTGCAAGTAGTGTCAATGCATTAAAAAATGTCAATTTTTGTAACTTTTCTGAATCTTGAGATAAATTTGTCCAACCCCCTCACAAAAAAACCCACTACCATCTAATAAAAATGAAATATGGAGAAACACTGCACTATTTTCATATAATAATTTGATGATACATTACCATTAAGATTTAATACAAATATAAAGAAAACTCATGAGAAAACTAACAACAATAAAATCTTCTGTTCTTCAGTAATTTGGAATTAGGTTTTTAAAATAAATGTGCAAATGTTGCACAGCAACGAGTAATTTTACATATCCAGGACAGAAATACCATTAATTAAACATTAGATTTCCATTATCACCTTATATGAAATGAACCCTAACACTAAAATCATGACTTTATCAGCAAGTATTTCTATGCTCTGGTAGAATATGATAGGTATCATCCATAAGTTACTGGATTCTAAAAAAAAATTATCAACGTGGATCTTTGTCAATAATTGAAGCATATGAAAGGTGCTGTTATAACTAGCTATATTTCTGTCTTTTTACTCACTTATCTATAACAAAACTCAGTTTGCTATGCATGAAATTTACGCAGTTCAGAGTAAATGCAGCATATTTTCTCCATTTGTAGACACATTTGACTATCATATTTAACTCAGAGTTGAAATGGATATGAAACAAAAAAAAAATGAAACCAGCCAGTTAGCAAAATGCTGTCACAAGCTTTTTTGACCAAGTGATGCCCCATGTGTTTTGTCTTCAACCATTGGATGAAGAACTACCATCTCCACTGTCACAATTATGATACACCACTTCCATATAGTACACTATATTTTATACCCAATGTATTTCTTAGTAACAATTTTGTTTCTTTTAGTGCATCCATGCTAACATTTTATTCTTTCTATTTTAATGTTTGATATAAAATTCATTGAAGTAAACATTTTATATCCATTTCACCAACATATCAGGACTCTCACATGCTTCACTGCATATAGAATGAAACACAGGTGGACTGCTGCTGTTGCTATCATCACTAATGACAGTTGTTCTAACTCAACACCTTTTGGATTACACAAAATAAACAAATATACCACTTGATTGGCATCTTCATTTAAAGAATACTTGATACAATCTCATGACAACTCCAACAACATATCAACAGTACATTACACCAGAATACACAGCTTTTGTGAATGGAAAGTTTGCATCTTCCAGCAGAACAATGTAATGTATCATTCAGTAAAACAAACCTGGTCATTAGACAGTGATGCTTCATGTCATTCTACCACTTTATTATCTGCTTCAATGGCTACAATATTTTCTTGGGGCCAAGATATCAAGAAATGAGGAAAATGTCAATTCAGGCCTCTGGCTTTTTTTTTCATCAAAAACTCCATAATTTTATCAGCAAGGAATGAGAAACTTGCCTTTACTCCTGGACTGTTACTACTACTAATAATAGCAATTATGTCATTGATTAATTACATTTAAATTAATTATGTGTTTGTTTTTAACTTGGAAATACAATATCACTTTGTGAACAATCTTGAATATATGCAAGCTAAAACCAAGTTAAAAAAGTAGATCCTTTTCTTTTTGAAAGAAAATTCTAAAGATAAAATCCATGATAAGAAAAAAAAAAGTCCTTTTTTTCCTAGTAACAAATCTAACGGTACATTTTTCTCATGAATATGGTGGTGTTATTTTTTTATCCTAAAATTGAAAGGTAGCAACATCTGGAATAAGCTCATCTGCATTAATTACTTTTACTCCTTTCTTGATAGAATTTTTATGTCAGTGTTAAAAGAATTTTCTTGATTAATAACAATCAACAGTTTCTTTCCAAAATGTACAATATTAAATAAAAATAAGCTAAAATTGAAAGGAGACAGTAACTGAAGAGAACATTACACGTCAGACAGCTTTAGCCACTTCTCCATAGATTACTCAGCTCAAAAAGTTTTAATTTAAAAAAAAAATAAATTTAAGAATTAATTTCAAATGAATGACAAAACACAGCACAATATAGCCATAGAATAAATAAATGAATAAATAAATAAAAATCAGTATCAAAATATTTTCATTTCGAGATAAACTTTCCAAGTTCAATAAATGACTAAATATTTAATGCAGGAATAAATCTTTAGCTAAATTTTCATGATTACACAGAGGCTATGATTTTAAAGTATTATTTTACTATTACATCCATCGCATGAGATAATAATACCAATTTTTTAAAAGTGATAAACTAGTGAAAAGGAAGCGGGAGTCATCAAAGTGGTCGGCGAACAGGTTATAGTCGTCAATCAGCAAAATATCATTTTACACTATTTCTTTCATCTAGTGGTGTGGGATAACTGCTAAATGTAATTAGTATATTTTTGTTTAAAAATACATAGCAAAAATTAGAATAAAACCAATCAAATCAGATAAGACACTGATTAATGAGTGTCATGAGTAAAGGATAATTTCTTCTGATAAAGGAAAAAATCTTATAGATCAAGCTTATAGTAGGTTATTTAGAGCCCCACAAGCAATACTACACTGCAAAGGAAGAATAGGATCAGGGTAACACCCTGATGTCTGTGACAATATCGAAGCAAAGTGGAGTGGTCTCTCTTTTTATTCATTTATTTTTTTAAATGAACCAACACAAAAAGTTGCAACGTTGAGTCATGTGCCGTAAATCGGGTTAGCGGTACCCATATTAAATTGACCATAAATAATTTTGTTCATTTTTTGTTCAGAGAAAATGTTTCTGTAATTTCAAACGTAAAAAAAAAATTGTATTTTTTCATAAAGGTGAAAAGAGAAATGAAAAAGTTCTCTCTTTCATCCCCAACAAAAAAGGGGGGTAAAAAAAATTAACATTTGTTGAAAGACGATGCTTTGCTATATATAAACATTAATTATTGTGCATAAGAAATTGAAGCTTTTTTTAAAAAAATCCTTGAAGAAATTAGAAAATGTAACTGAATTGACAAGCCAATACTTTTTTTAAAATCATAAAACGTACTAAAAGTGTTAAAAATAAAAAAATAAAAAAAACACTTGTTATATCTTTGGAAAAAAAAAATCTCGTTTTTTCAGTCAAAAAAAAAAAAAAAAAAAAAAATGATGCCAATTTCTTTTTTCTTATATAACAAGATTTTGTTATTTCAAATGGTAAAAAAAAAAACGAATAAAAAAACAAAAAGAAACACCGGTTTGTTTAGAAGATAAAGAAAAATTATTTTTTCTTTTCACGTAAACAAAAACAGAAACTGTCAACTTCAATAAGTACACAATAATAAGCCAAACAAAAAATAAATAAGTAGTCGAATATATGAAGCTTACTTTAAGTTCAGGAAATGCTTTGGCCATTCCGTAAAGAATTTCCCGATGTGATTCCATATCACCTCGAGTTTTTAATTCATCCGCTCCTTCCTTGGTGATGCTTTTCACCTTAATACCCAGCGTGTTTTCTTCGCGCACTTCTCTCACTCTTTTGCCGCCACGCTTAGCCAATTCGATACTAACAGATAGCAGTTCTTTCATACTGACTCTTTCCTCCTTTCTGAACATATTGGGCAAACCAAAATTGTATATAAACCCGCATGCTACGCACAGTATCAACAAAACTGCCCCAATCGGGTTAAGACGAATGTTGACAGGAGCCATTTTGTTCGACGACGTCAATGACGACACTAGGAACAAAAAGATTTGGCAGCTTTAGTTTCGTATTTTAATGGCTACAAGGATTATTATCTATACAAAAAGACAGATGGTATAATAAAGGCGTTCCTTTTTTCTTTTCTTTTTTTTTAACTTTTTAAGAAAATTCTTGCAAAAATATTCACTCTAATACAAACATTTTATATTCATACAATCTTGATACAAAAGGAGTTAGCATCTTTCCTTTTGATTTATCAACAACCTACTGTTGATGGTTTAAATTTTTTTTCTCCTTATTTATTTACATATGTTGGGAGTAGCATTTAATGAGCTAATCTTCAAGAAAAGATAAAATATCGAATATATGAAGAGTTATCTTATTGACTAGAATATGACCATTGTTTTACAGGAATTGGATTACTCCTACCCACCCTTTTGTTGCAATAAAGGAGGTACAGGTGTTGCCACCAGACTCACCTTGACCTGCATGATAACAACACGGCTGAGGAAGATGAACAGATACTACACTTTAATCGCTGGTCGAGAAAGTGTGTGGACCATGTTTATGATTTATCTAATAATTATGACTGGAAGAAACCAAAGTTGAGTTGCACTGAAGTTATTAAAATTTACAAAGCTTTGCTTAGATATGTAGGGAGATAATAAATGATTATCTCCCTTAGAGAATGGGAATTTCTGCTGGGTGGGTCGTAGGGTATCACATGACCGTCCAAGAAACCCATTCTAGAGAGAGAGAGAGAGAGAGAGAGACCAGCAGATTGTAGCAGTCACAGATCTATTTACTCTCGCGAATCAATGCCCCCGCCAAGCGATTCGGCCACACACCGACCAATCAGCGGACAGAGCGCATTGATTCCTTCTTCCTCTCTAAAACTATTTTCCTAATCCTTTTTGGCAGTCGGCCGACGGTCAGAGAGCACCTAGTTAGCAGCCAAGACAGACCTCTATGCGTCCTCTGCTAAGGACATTCCACATGGAACGCCTTCTCTGAAGAGCGCGCTGCTACTAGCTTCACACACAGAAGAACCATCCTTGCGGCCAGTCGCACGAGCTATATGCTACTGTGACACACACTTCCTACAAACTCAAGGACCAACATACTAACCGGCGACACCGAAAATAACTCTTTCTCCGTCTGACTCTTTTACTTCTGCTAAAATAATAAACCCATCGTTGTTGTGTTTCAAAAGAAGTTTCGTTATTTATTGTGTGTTGTCAATTAATTTATAGTGTTATAGAAACAAACCATTTAAAACTCTAAAAGATTATCGCAGCCGTCATGGCTACTCAACCTAAAATCCCCGTTTTAGAGAAGACGCTGAGTCACCGTGATGTCAGACAATAAAACGTCATGCTTACGATTACGAAACGAACTTGTTACGAACACACGAACTATTTTTCAAAAAGAATTAATTCTGCTGGCCTTTCGGAAACAAGTTCATAACCACCGGATAAAATACATCTTATTTAAAAGTTCCGCTTCAAAGTATAATGAAGTATTTCATTATTACTTATATTTAGTAAAGGAACTTCCTGTGTACATATGCCTTTTCACTCAGCCCAGTCATGTAGCACCGGCCGTCGCTAAATGAATACAGCAGGCAGCAACTAAAAATCGAGTCGGTGGCCGGATTCCGGCCTGGAGAAGGATTCTGTTCTTCTTCCGCTCTTCAAGGTCAAGGACAGATTCGAGGCCGAATGGCTCCCGGATTCGGCTGGGCCACTTTCGGATGAGCGATAACGTCCTTGACAAGCATTGGACACCCTGGTCAGTTTAAGCTATAATCAAGAAGCCGTGCCCGGACTCACGTTTGAGTCCATGTTCAGTTAGGCTCATCAGGCTTACATTGCACTAAGTGAGCCGATGACCAGCATAGACCAACAGGGCTCGAGCCTTGGCTCGTGCCACCCCTCCTTTTCCCTCCTTCCTCCCTTAACCCCACTATAAACCGACCTTCGGGTCATTGACTTTGTTTCAAGTCCAGTCTGGTGGGAGACAGACAAATATCAAATCGGCGGTCGGGCTCGCTTGAGCCTAGAGGAGAAGTAGGATCTATTCCTCTCCCAACTAGATGGGGTTTGCGTTCCCACCACCAAATGAAACTGTTGAACGTTGGGTCAGCGTCTTTACCACCAGCCAAAGCAGATGACGGGGAATCCAACCTATCACAGCCGCGGACCCAGCTCAGACAACAAACCAATCACCACTGCACTCTCATTTAAACAGCTCTTCTAAGAGCTAACTCCAGAAAGTCTCCTATTCAAACAGCTCTTCTAAGATCTAACTTCAGAGAGTCTTCCGAGAACACCTTTGGTCTCTTCACTACACCTTCCTGGCCGATACCAGGACGATGACGCAGCAGCCAGCACCAACTGCAGACCAACTCAAACTTAACCCAGCAGCCGTTCCTACACAATCAAACAATAGCTTCTGCATCACCAAGTCCACGATCGACCACTTTGCTCGCACCAACACTTCGAGGCCACAGCGACACACACCTGGTCAACCAAGAATTGAAAAAACCGGGACATCGATCACACGACCTCTTCAACCAGCATTTACAGCAACTAGTCTGCGAACGACCACACTGCTCGGACTAGTACCTACACTTCAATGCCAGATCACCCCCCGGTTAACCAAGGACTGCATAAACCGGGAGATCGTTCATCTACCCTCTGCAAGCAATACGTCGAAATCACCGACTGTCTCCAACATCTACCACCTGACCATACTGCTACACCTACAATCTGCACCAAACACAGAGACCATCCTCGACAGCTGAGTCTAAGACTTTCTACGACACTAACTTTCTGTGAAATAATACCCAAACGACGGGGTTTTTTGTTGGCCTGGCTGTTCGTCTAATGGTCTGAACCCCGTTGTTAACTCTCACACCCGTCAGTGTAGACAGCTTATGGTTGTTAGGAAAGGGTAAAACACAGAGTTGCAAATCAAACAAGAAGACAAAAAGACAAATGAAAAATTTAACAACTGTATTAACAAACAAAAGAAACAAAAGTATTCTAATAATTGTTTTGATGGGTGAAATTGTGTGAAATTGAGAAGTAAAATGTTTGGTAGTTGTATTGGTAGAAATGGATTAATTTTAGGAAATTTGACGTGTGTTGAATAATAGTAAAATCGAGAAATAAAGATGTTCCAATATTTGTGTTGGTAGGAGTGAGTCACAGACTTACGCAGTCAACCAAAGGTTATGTCGACCGATAGCCACCGGAACCAAGACACATTCGACCTGATCTGCGTATCAGGCAATACGTCCGGTCGAAGTATGTCCCAGCCCAGTGGGGCAAGGCAGTAAGTCAAAAAACAATGCCGCTCTCTTTCTGTCTGGACATCGAAAGAATCTCGTCTTTTATAGTTCTCCCTTCCTCAAATCGAACCAACTTTGGTCTTTCTTTATTTTTTTTACCTCGACTGGTCGAAAAATTACTTTTAATTTTATTTTTTTGTGTGATAAATTCCATCAACATTTTACCGTGCGTTGAGCCTATGCGCAGAGATGCTTCTTTTTCCTTTTGAAAAAATCTCCGCCCCAGCAACATCCAGTGAGGGCTCTCTGGTCCTGTTAATTGGAATTGACATTATTTTGTTCGTTCAATAAATCAGAAGAGATTTCCATCAGTCATTTAACAGTAAGCAGACTAGCAGACCATTGCTAGTGAGTTCGATTCTCACTGGATGTCTCATACTTCTGGCCTTGTGCCAAGCTTTGCCAAACTTAGTAAATTACAATATTTTCTCTGATCTAACTGCGACTCGTTTGTTCCTACTTAGTTCGCAAGATTTACCAACAAAAATACTTCATATCTTAAACTCCAATTATTGCTCTATATTTTGTATCAATGATTTTTTTATTATTTTACATTTTCATTGAATTAAAATCATTTTATAAATATAATGATGATAATAATAAGGAGGAACTCAAACAAATGCACCGAAGGAAAAGAAAATTGATAACTATGCACAGGGCCTTACACCCAAGAGATGACATAAATAGACTATAAAAACAACAAAAATAAAGAAACGGAAATAAGAAGAAAAAAAAAACTGTATCGAAATTTCAAGCGACAAACTGGCGAGATTGTACACCTGAAGACCTGGACATTGCTACAAAAGGGAAACAACAAGAGAGAAACTGAATCTTTTAATAGCAGCAGAAAATAACACTATAAATATCAATTGAGCGAAAATGGATCATACATAACAGAATAGCAAGTGTAATTCATGTGGAAAAAGAGATGAAACGATTAACGATTAGCGGACGCAGCAAACTAGCATAAAAGGAGTACAAGAGTAGACATGACTGGGTGGGAAAGAGGATCCACTGGAAATGGTGCAAAGAATTAAAATTTGACCATACAGCCAAATGGTATATGCAAAAATCAGAATTCGTCCGAGAGAATGAGTCGCATAAAATTCTCTAGGATTTTGAGATACAAACAGATCTGAGATACAAACAGGCCTGAAGACCGGACTTAGTGTTGATTAAAAAGAAAAAAGAACTTGCGTCTAGTGGCTTTTGTGTCTTAGCTAACTACGTAGTGAAAATAAAAAAGCGAAAACATAGACAAATAATTGGACCTTGCCAAAAAAATGTGAAACATGAGAGTGACAGTAATACCAGTTGTCGTTTGTGCATTTAGAATGGTCTCCAAAGGCTTGGAAAAAGACAGAAGAAACTGGAAATCAGAGGAAGAATCGTGAACATCCAAACCATTGATAAGATCGGATAGACTACAGAGAAAAACTCTTGAGACCTGAGGAGTCTTGTTGGGTCTTTAGCGAAGAAATATTAAGTGTTTCCTCGCTATGTTGTCGTAAATAAAGGAGAGAAGAACCAAGATATCGAAAAGTTTTTATGAAGGTTTAATGACAGCGAGAATAAAGGGTACCTCTATGCGGGAAGTCTCGTTGGAAGGAAGGAAGGAAATAGTTATGGAGTTGAGAAGGAATTTTTGCTGCTAAATGCTTGAGTGAGATGTGCGTCGCTACCGATAAGACAATGTTGAATGTCGGAGTGAGATATAGTAGCCATATGTGTAGCAAAGGTCGTGTTTGCTGGTTAACGACAGGAATGATATAGTCACCCATGAATGTGTGGTCCTGGTTGTTGTAGGAGAGAAGCACGAAAGTCTCCAGAAAATGTTGGCCAGGGATGAAGTAACTGTAGTAGTAGTAGTTCTGAGGAGGAGTGTGAGTTTGTTGGTGGTTGATAGACAAAGTAGCAGGTTTGCTGAACAAGGTTCTATGCTGCATGGTTATATACGGCCATCTTGCTTTCTTCTTGGTGCCTGGTCGGCGGGAAAATTAAAAACTTCTCAATATCTCGATTTTTTTCTTTTGCGTAGGATTTTTTTCTTTTGCGTAGTGTTCTTAAGACTGCGTGTTGGTTTTTATATGAGAATCCAATGAAGGTTGCGTGTTCATTTCAGTTGAGGTCACCATTTTTAGCGTTTAGAATTGGTTTTCTATAACACTAATAATTATTTGACGACACAAATGAATAACGAAACTTCTTTTGAAAACATAACAACGAAAGGTTTATTATAGTAGCGGGAGAAAAAGAATAAGAGTGAGAAAGTGTCCCTTTTGGTGTCGCTGGTTAGTGTGTTTGTCCTTGAGTTTGTAGGAAGTGTGAGTGTGTGACTGACCGCAAGGCTGATACCCGCGTATCCTTCCATGAAGGCGAGAGAGGTCTGTTATGGCCGCTAGCTAAGTGCTATCTCTGATCATGTATGTGTGTCACTGTGGCGGGTTGCTCGCGTGACTAACCGTAAGGTTTGTGCTTCCGTGTGTGAAGCTAGTAGCCCCGTGTCCTTCTGTGAAGGCAAGAGAGTTCCGTCATTGTCGGTAGCTAGGTGCAATCTAATGTTGTCCGCTGACTACCAAAAAGGACAAGAAAAAATAGTTCTAGAGAGGAAGAAGGAATCAATGCGCTCTGCCATGTGATTGGTCAATTAGTGGCCGAATCGCTTAGCGGGGTCATTGATTCGCGAGAGGAAATAGCTTTATGGCTGCTGCGGGTCCAATGAGAGAGAAGTAAATATATTTTGAATGGAAAGGTATGATTTCAAATTTGGTATTTATTTTTTATCATTCCGTATAGGTATATATTTATGCAATACATGTTTCAGTTCTCTTCGGACGATTGAATGGTTGTTTGTGTGTTAAATATCGTTATAATAGAAGGAAATTCATTGTTTTAGTCGATTCGAGCTGTCTTCAGGTTTAATATCTGGGGCTGTCCCAATGGAGTTAATAGTCCGTGATGATTTTTGGTTTTGTTAACGATATTCTTTGTTCTTTCCTCTCTTTTTAAAATTTTACACTCTCACACATTTCACAATATCATACACGAACAACTTGACGATTTGTTGCTTGCTTATATCGACACTAATACTCAGACTATATCGACACTAATACTACAGAAGTTCTCAACGAAATTTGTTTCAACCTGAGACTACATGATACGCATGCATCAGCACTCGACTCGACGTAAGTTTTTTTTTTACTACAAACAGGCGTACCATTTGCTGTATCGTCTTGTATCGACTAATCAAAAAATTCCAAGGACTACGTTCAATGCTAAAACTTGATATATTGGGAATACATAACCAACCAGGTATGTCTTTCAATTCAATGTTAACTGTTTCAACGTAAAACACGGCCTACATGAACATTTCTGTGACACACTTCATCTCTCATTTCAACTGCACACCTAACTCAGTTTACATGGTACCTCAGAAAAGCAGTTTATACATCCACTGATACCAAACAACACTCTTACGTTCCTCTCCAGTTACACGATTGCAAGTTTGTTTTTCGACGAGAACGATACGTCCAACAACAACTTACACCTACGTTCATCCAACGATCTCAACCAACACGACAAACACCTCACAATCAGGTATGGTAAATGCACAGATTCCACTTCTATCGATTATATGAAACCAACTTTCATGAAAAGAGCATATCTCATCGCGAACTTGACACCGGACACTAATATGACAATATTGGTCGATGGCGGTGCGTGACGGGTTAATCAAAAAAGTTGAGTAGCCAAATATAATTGTCAAGAAGTGTAAAATTGAAATGTCTGGGAAAAAGGATTGAAAATTCTGAAAAAGAATTTTTGACAATAGTCAAAACAGAAAATGGAAAGATGTTGACAGGTAATGAGGGTGACCAAGTTGGTTACAAGTAAAATCGCAAATAGAGGAAGAAAGAAAAAATATGTTGTTTTAGGATATCATGAACAATTCCCAAGCCTGAAAGAAAAAAAAATGATAATTAGAAATTTGACAATCAGGGAAGATAACCTGTGACCTGTGTCTCTCACCTGATTGCAGTGACAGGGAGAAAAGGTGTTAAAAGGTGAACAAGGGAATCTTTGTTGATGGTGTAAAGGCTGTCTGGCATGATGTCATAAGCAGTAAAATGAGAGAAACTATGTTGGTAGGAGGAAAGCTATCCTCCCGGAGTCCTCACTACGAGGGTAGTGAGAGGGACGACTCTGTGGAAGTAGTGAAAAGAGGGTTGGACCCTTTCTGATGACGTTATGGAGATCACCCCTGCCTCAGTCAGAACCTACCCAGAATATTGGCAATTATTATATAAACAGGCTGATTTTCGAACTCAGCAGTTGGTGGCAGAGAGAGAGCGAAGCAGTTCGGTTCCAGACGAAGCAGACGAAGACCAGACAGGGACCAACAGATTGGAATTGTGCTTTGCGCTGCCAACTCAGATATCGCCAGTCCGCCGCTGGAATAAGTTGTCGTTAAGAAAACCTAGACCCTTGTAAGTTGGTGGCAGAGAGAGAGCGAAGCAGTTCGGTTCCAGACGAAGCAGACGAAGACCAGACAGGGACCAACAGATTGGAATTGTGCTTTGCACTGCCCACTCATATGTCGCCAGTCCGCCGCTGGGACAATTTGTTGCTAAGAGAACTAAGAAAACTTAACCCTCGTCAAACCGCCGCCTTAGACCATTATACGTCACACCCGCAGATTTTTGTCGCCATCTGTAACTTTAAAGTTTTATAAAATCTTTTTTTTTTTTTGTCTACTGCAGAAATCGGAGTTATTTTTTTTTGTTCTGCAATATATGTACCCTTCGGAGTCCAGTCTTCAGCTGCCAGTAAACCCTCTTCCTTTCAGACGTGGCCCTCGGCCTTACTTTTAAAGAATCACAACGTGGGGCAGGGCAGTGCATGGTCACTTTCCTGGAGGGAACTTTTGATCTGTTTTTTTTTTCCCGCGCTGTAGCAGAGAGATTGGAGGGAGGCGGACAAGGTTGTGGCAAAGAGATACCATAATTGGTATATTTGGCGCCGTGACCGAGGATTGGGGTCTGGAGGTTTGGTATACTAAGACATGTTGCTCAGTTGGCTGGGGCTGTAGAATACATCGACTGCTTTTCTGCAGAGGGGTAAGACCCCCCAACGAGTGTACTGTTATGACACTAAACAATCTGGTGGTGAGGTTCCAGTAATGCTGAAGCTTTGGGGAATGCGGAGTACTCCTTCATTGCCATCGCTCCCAGGTCCACTCTTGCCCAGAGTGGTAGCACCTGATAAGGGCCCTATCTATGGGTTGAATAGAACTAAACTGAGGTTTCTGGAGTTTACTGTTTTTTGCATTTAAACTGAGTATTTATGCTAAACTGAATTGTCTAAAATAGAACTGTTTTGACATTTAAACTGCGTATTAATGCTAAACTGAATTGCTTGAAACAAAACTGTTTTGACATCTAAACTTTGTAGTAATGCTAAACTGAATTATCTGAAATAAAACTGTTTTGACATTTACTCGGTGTATTGCTCAGTTGGCTGTTACTGTAGAATTTACCGACGTGCAGAAGGCTAAGACCCTCACCCAATGAGTATCCTGGATATGACACTAAACAATCTGATGATGAGGCTCCAGTGATGCTGGAGCTTTGGGGAATGCAGAGCACCCCTTCATTGCCATTGCTCCCAGGTACACTCTGCCCCGGAACGGTAGCATCTGATAAGGGTCCTATCTATGGGTTAAATGGAACTAAACTGCATACTTATGCTAAACGGAATTGTTTGAATTAGAACTGATTGACTTAACTGAATAGCTTAAATAGAAATGTTTTTGACAGTTAACTGTGCTTACATTTACATTTAAACTGCGTGTTTATGCTAAACTGAATTGTTTGAAATGGAACTGTTTTTGACATTGAAACTCTACTTACACTAAATTGAATTGTTTAATATAGAACTGTTTTGACATTTAACTGTGTGTAAACAAAATCTGCACTTATACTAAACTGAATTGGCTGAATTAGAATTGTTTGACTAAACTGAATAGCTTGAAATAGAAATGTTTTTGACAATTAAACTGTGTAATCATGCTAAACTGAATTGTTTGAAATAGAATTGATTATTTGCATAAAAATGGATTTGGCATTAAATAACCTACAAAGGTTGATATGCCATAAAACCCCCAAAACCGACCAACCAACTAGGATATGTGCAACAGTTAATCCAGCTAAACAGACCTGAACAGGTCACTTACCATATCGATTGAAAAATGTACGTGAATTGATACGATCAATTATCTAGGAGGAAGGCCTAATCGTTGCTCACTGATTACTCATATCGGGAATCTTTGCTTTGAAAATTGGCAAAGTCATCTACGCCGTCTGTGAGCGCAATTTTTCACCTTGTGATGAAAACAAGACACCATTGCCAAGTTCATCTGAGTTACCAACTCAAACTATTTTTGAGATAAATCAATCCTGCAAACTATCCCGAAAGTATTTCCTAATTGTTAAGCATAGTGGCTATTATTTACGGTATAAGGACTTACTTCATTATCACACAGAATTAAAAAGAAGTTCTTGTCCAAGATCAAACAGGTGCGAAGTCGGCAAATAGACAACCCACCCCTGCTATAAAACCTGCAGTCCCTGACGGCTAGAATTCAGAAAGCGGCGGGCCTTATGCTCGAGAAGAAGGGAGAAATTTGAGCTCCTTTCACTAGTACCAGCACACACCGACAAGCTGCTAATAGCAGACGCTAAGGTCCAGCCTATCAACAGCAGCAGCCGTCCAGTTTTCCAGCTTTACAGTGTGGGGGGAGTATGTAATTTGGTTATTTCTGTAGATTGCTCTCTAAATTATTCCCACCACAAATACAACACAAAACATTACAATCGCGCAAAAGAAATGGAATAGAACACAACGAACATTAAATAACAAACAATTTAATATGCATATAATAGAATATGAAAAACAAAATATATGATGTGTAAATGACCTTTTAGAAAATGAAGTTTGACAAAAGGAAAATAAATTTGTTTAAAGATGTGCGTAGGGTCATGTTAACGAAGTCCGTAAATAAGTCTTTCTTACTTACATTAAGTTTATAGCGGGTTTTATGACTTTGGTGACAGCGTGTCTCGTTGATGAAAGAAAGTTTGTCGGGTTTTCCTTTTGAAAATAATTCTCGGTCATTTGAAAAGAGGTCACGAACTTTAGTTGAGGAAGGAAAGGAATTGGTTGGACATAATATCGGCTACTGGCTTAGTGGCTTGTGTTCTCTGTGTCTTCTTTTGTGTGTAAGCTTGTGTCTTGTCTGTCTGGCTTCCTAACTCTGTGTTATTTATATCCTACAGGTGGATCAAAGAATCGTCCTAAAATTTTTGCGCGTAGACATTTATTGACCAATCAGATTTGTATTTTACTATTTTATTTTCGAGCCTAAATATTTTCTGTAGGTTCACTTCCGATCCTAATTTTCTAGAATGTTCTATTCCATGTTTTTAGCTGATTGGTTGAAAAATATAAAAATGTAATTTAAATGTTAATACGGGTTTGATCCTAAATTTCTAGAATGTTCTTAAGTATGTTTTTATTGCTTATTTTAAGAACAGAAAAATTTGTATCCTATATACCCCCCCCCCGCAGATTGATAAATATTGAAAGTATTTATTAATATGTAATATAAGTCTTAAAATGTTTCGGCCAATGTACCTTTCTTCCAGATTTTGTGGTGATGTTTGCAGGTGTATTTGTCGGTGTGGAGGTTGGTTTGGATAATGTGGTTTTTGTAGGTGTAGATTGTTCGGTCATACTTTCCGTTATTGGTAAGTCCAAGTACGCCGGTTTTAGTCTGTCTATGGAGACAGTATCAAATTTGCCTTTTATGGCAAGCTTAAAATATTTGGGGTGTCGTTCAACTACCTGGAAAGGTCCGGAGTAAGTAGGACATAAGGGTTTTTTGACTGCATCATTTCGAATAAAAACGTATTTACAGTCGTGAAGGTCTTTTGGTGTGTAAAGTTCTTTTGTTTGTGTTCTTGTGGGTGTGTAAACTAAATCGTTCATTGTCTGTTTAAAATTTTTGACAAATGTTGTTGTAGGTTGCAAGGAAATGTTTTTTTCACAAAATTGACCTGGCAGTGTTAAGGATGTTCCAAAAACCATTTCGGAAGCTGTACATCCCAGATCTTCTTTGATAACATTCCTTATTGATAATAAAACAAGAGGCAAATTATCAAACCATGTTTTGGAGTTGTTGTTAGCTGTTAAAGCTGTTTTAAGTTGTCTATGGAATCTTTCAATTAATCCATTTGCGCAGGGGTGATATGCTGTTGTTTTTATATGTTTGACTCCCAATAACTTTGTAAACTCATCGAAAAGCGTTGATTGAAATTGGGAGCCTCTGTCTGTTGTTATTACTGAAGGACAACCAAAGACTGAGATCCATTCTCGTAATATGGTTTTAGAGATAGTCTCTGCTGATATATCTCTAAGTGGGACGGCAACAGGCCATCTTGTAAATCTGTCAATGATGGTGAGTATATATTGACAGTCATTTGCTATTGGCAATGGTCCGACAATATCGATGTGTAGGTTTGTGAACCTACCATCTGGTTTTTTGAATTGTCCTGGAGGAGACTTTGTGTGTCTGTTTGTTTTGCTCTTCTGACAACTCAAGCAGGTTTGAGTCCAGTTTTTTATGTCAGTGTGCATATTGGGCCAAACAAAACGGTTGCTAATTAATTTTGTGGTTGCTCGGCGTCCAGGGTGTGAAAGGTTGTGGAAATGTGTAAATAACCTTTTTCTAAGTGATGGTGGTATATAAGGTCTTGAGTGACCTGTTTTTACATCGCAAAGTATTGTTTTTGTTCCAAATGGGACAGGGTATTCCTTCAGCTGTAGGGAAGTGTCCTTTAGTTTGTCTAATGTGGCATCTTTTCGTTGCTCATCTGCAATGAGCTCGAAGGTGAGATCTACCGAATCAATAGACTGTATTGTGGAGCGTGAGAGTGTGTCTGCCACAATATTGTCTGAGCCTTTTATGTATTGGATATCCGAGGTAAATTGCGTGATATAGTCCAGTTGTCGAGCATCTCTGGGCGTATATTTCTCGGTATTTACATGTAAGGCGTAAGTGAGTGGTTTGTGATCAACTCTTGTAATCCATTCGCATCTGGTATTGCCGCACAAATTCCAGTTGACCAGTAGATTGAGGTGATTCCCTTAGCCGTCATTTCGGTGTTGCAATCGACGAGAGATCGCGTAGCCATGTTCACAGAAACGTTAAAATGGGACAAAAAATCAGCTCCAAGAATCGGTGTTTTGACTTGGGCTATGGTGAAAATCCACGGAAAAGATCGACGTAAACCCAAATTGAGCGTTAGTGCTATCTCTCCGAAGGTTTCAATTCTTGATCCATTTGCCGTATGCAGTGTGAATGAAGATGGTTGGTGTTTTTTCTTGGGATCCGGTGGGATAACGCTTATTTGTGCGCCGGTGTCGACTAAAAATAAATATCCGGTATTTTTGTCCCGAATGTAAAATAGACGACTTCCTTGTTTTAAACCAGCAGCTAATGTCGTCTTTACTTGCTGCCGGTGTAACCGTTTCCCTTATTCTGTGTTGATGTAGGTCTGGTCGAATTGAAGTTGCATGGTTTTATGCACTTCCTTGCCTCACATCCAAATTTGAAATGATACCAACAGGTATCAAAGGTGCGTCGCCTTCTGGGAGGTGAGTTCGACCTATTTCGTCTTCTGTTCTGTGAGGAGGTTCTGTCAGGACTGGAATGTTGGGATGCTTTGAGCTTCACCAAATTTTGGACTTGCAGGGATAAATTTTCCATGCCCTGTAGCAGCTCAGTTAACATGCCTGGCGTGGTTGTTTGTGATGTTGTGATTGTTGGCGTTGTTGTATTCCTTGGTGTTATGTCATTTGTTGAGTTGTATGATGTGGCGTAAACGTTCTGGTTTTGGTTATTTTCGTGTATTCTATCAGCTATTTCCGATACTCTCTCCAAGTCTAAATCTTCAGGGAGTGATGCAAGTATCTGTGTTGTATGAGTGTGGAGTTTGTCCGTCCATAGTTTTTTTAAAACTGTCTCGGACATGGTGTTGCTTCCTAACAGAGATTTTATTTTTCTCAAGAGTTGTGAGGGTGTCATATGTCCAAGGGTCAAATTGTAAAATAGATCATGTAACTTTTTTCCATCAGATGTACCCATACGTTTAATAATGGCGTTCTTTAGCGTATCATATGGTTTGTCTTCAGGCATATGGTCTAGCAAATCGACCACTTCTGCCGCCACGTCGGTGGGAAGTTTTTCCACGACGTATGCATACTTTGAGGTTTGCGATGTAATTTTTTTAGCGCTAAAAAGTGCATTTAGCTGCGAAAACCATACTGGTATGTTAGTTGGGTTGTAGCTGGGAATGCTGGCTGATATTGTTGCTGTTGTGGGTTCAATGTCGCTGTTTTCCATTTTTACGCGTTGTAATAATTTTTTTGTGCTGTTTTTTAAAATGAGAGCTGTTTTTGTTTTTATGTGTGGTTGCGTGCTTTCACTTGTCGGAAGGTCACCAATTTGTGGGGGGAGTATGTAATTTGGCTATTTCTGTAGATTGCTCTCTAAATTATTCCCACCACAAATACAACACAAAACATTACAATCGCGCAAAAGAAATGGAATAGAACACAACGAACATTAAATAACAAACAATTTAATATGCATATAATAGAATATGAAAAACAAAATATATGATGTGTAAATGACCTTTTAGAAAATGAAGTTTGACAAAAGGAAAATAAATTTGTTTAAAGATGTGCGTAGGGTCATGTTAACGAAGTCCGTAAATAAGTCTTTCTTACTTACATTAAGTTTATAGCGGGTTTTATGACTTTGGTGACAGCGTGTCTCGTTGATGAAAGAAAGTTTGTCGGGTTTTCCTTTTGAACAGTCAATGTATTTTACAGTTTTTAAGATTTATAAATCTTACTTCCATCCTTCAGTCTTTTTAAGGTCTTTGGCGGGTCTTATCTCATCAACATCACAAGGAAGATGACGTAGCAGCCAGCCATATGCTCGAACTACCGTCAACTCTTCGAAGCCAACATCGACAAAACACCCCGTTAACTGCTGAATCAACAGCCGTGACATCGATCATCCTGCTTCTGCAACTCGACACGTCCGACTCTTCCACCATCTATTGATACCTTGCCACACCGCTACAACAGACCTGACCAGAGCATCAAGACTTGTTCCAGACTCTCGAGACTGTCGTTAAGAACTATTTGGCAGTCGAATCTACACTTTTGACCGTGTAGGGAACGAATAAATAAATAAAAAATTAAATTTAAAAAAATAAATAGATAAAAAGAAAACTATTAAATTTGAAGAAACTCCCAGAGGTCTCTAACGGAAAAGGAGATGACGCATGCGTAAAAGAAAAAGGCATTCCTCTTGAAAAAGGAGACCTTATTATCTTTGTCTTTCAGGTAGTGTCCGTCAAACCAACGACACCATTTTGCTGTCTGGTGTTTTGGGCACCACGCCTACATCTTGGGACGTAGCGTCGGTTAGTCCCTTCACCCAGTAAATAAAGGAAAGTATAGAAGAAATGTTTTCGTCTCTTATCTATTTCCATCTTTTCTTTTTGTATATTTCTTTTGGGACTTTCTTTGGGCAAGGCATTGCGCCGGCCTGTCAACGTGGGGTAAAATAATATAACCAAAATATGGAGTCAGATATATACGGCAACACAGCCTTCCCCTTAGCCCTTGACCTTCAAAGCCTTCAAACCGAACAGGGACGTTATAACAAACATGAACTTTATACAACAGCATGGACTCTAAACAAATTCTTCATGTATGTTAGTATTTTAAACTCACTATCTCGCGTTTGTCATTCCTTGCCTAGTCCGTGTTATATCACTTTCTTTTTATAAATGTTTGTGGGATCAACGTATTTATCAGTCCTGCAACACATACATATACTTGAGATAAGAAGAGACAAAATTAAAAAACGGAGAGGAAAAGCTAAGACAATTAACAAAATAACCAAAAATTGTCACGGACAACTAACTCTCATGGGACGAACACAGACATAAAGCCTGGAGTCAACTAGAATCTACCAAAACAATCAATGAACTTCCCTCTATTATAGATTCAGTACACAACTAACAATTCAATAACCTGAAGAAGACTGGAATGTTCAAAATACGTGTCGCACATACACACACACACACACACACGCACAGATATACATATAGATAATAATAATAATAATAATAATATGCAGAAACTGAAAAAATAAACAAATTATTAACACATATCTCAAAGAACAACATCACGGATTTAAACGAACTAGTATATGCCGGAGCGAAATAAGTCGGTGCTAAAATCGATGTTTCCAAAAGAACACGCAACAGAAACTTAAAACCTGGATGGTAAAATAAACTGGAAACACAAATAAGAAATCTACAGCAAGCAAAAATAGTAAGACTGTGGAAAATACTGGAATATGTCAGGAAGAAAAGAGAAAAGCAACTGAACAATTAAAACAAACAACTCGAGGAAATAAATCAGAAGGTTGGACGACTAGAAGACTACATAAAAAAAGAACAAAGAAAGGCTAATTACAACGACCAGAAACAACACAAACAACTAAAGGATCAATAGAACAACAATAACTAGAAAACAAAAATGGGAAAAAAAGGAATTGTATGCATATTTCAACGACAAACAAGTGAAATCTCACACGAGAAGACTTGGATATGGCTAAAAAAAGGAAACCTCAAGAAAGAAACTGAATCTCTTCTAAAAGCAGCACAAAATAACGCCATTAGGACAAACTATGTTAAAGTAAAAATAGATAAGACGTCATAAGATAGTAAATGTGGACTGTGATGATAGTGTTGCGGAGCCGATAAGCATGTCGACCCTGCAAATGATTTAAGTTAAAGCGTGCGAGTAATGACAGCGAAAGACAATGAAGGAAACAAATTCGAGGTAACAAATATAATAAAGATGACAATTTATTGTCGTGTTTACAAGCGCGTGCGTAAAGTTCGTGGTAGTAGTATTTGTGTCTTCAGCTAGATGGGTGATGTCAACTAAAAGCGATGTCAACTTATACCTTGGGGGGCATAGCCAGCTTTGACAGGTTGTCGATTTCTCACAAGCCGTTGCCATGTTGCTACTACTGTATGATTGCACCACTCAAACGAAATGCTTGGAGAAAATGTTAGATGGAAACTACTGAAGAATGCTACGAGTTGTTTTGAACAAATCCAGGAAGCAGCACCCACTGAACCGTAGCTGTGCGGCCACTTACCTCACATCTCATAAGCCATCTAAGTAAGACGAATGAGACATGTTGGGAACTGCTGGAGAAGTAAGAGCGATTTCATAAGTGGAATTCTTCTGTGTGGGTACACAGACACAGTGTTAGTCGACCAGCAAATACATCAGCTCTATGAAGACACTCGATGCAGTCTAAAGGACTTGTCAGGAGCGAGGAATGATAAAGACGGGTGGAAATAGAGAGAGAGAGAGAGAGGGAGAGAGAGAAAGCCAAGGGACTACTTGCTATCAGCATGACCTAATATATATATATATATATATATGTATATAAGTTACACTCCTATATTTTTAAACATGCCAGCAGAAATCTTCTAAAAAATACGATCCAAGACTCATTCGTTTCCGAAACAAAAGCAGTAGAGCATCGGTATTTAAATAGTTTCGTGAACCTGATTGGACAGAGTAGTCCGCGCGTTTTGATTTTGTCCCGCACAAAAACAAATCTTGTGTTTGGGGCCGGTCTCGTGACATGCGCCTTCGAAAGCTTTCTCTCACAGCTAAACACTCTCTCATTCTTCGCTCTCCCAACTAGCGACACATAGCTCCAGACATTTCGCCTCGTACTATTTCAGACACGCAACCTAAAATGGCAGCCTGCAAAAATACATTCGTTGCCATAATGAAATTCGTATATTTGTGGCACAATAATTTACATTCATTTGTATATATATATATATATATAAAGATGGTTGTTGTAGATCCAAAGAAAGAATAAGGATATATTTTAAAATAAGAAGGTCCACGACGAGATTTGCATTTTTTAAATTTATTTATTTTGTTCTAACATACGTGTTACATATATGTATGTTTCCAGCTTGTTGCTATTGTCAAAGAACATATGTGGCACAAGGCCTTTTATATGGGACGATAAATGAGACTTGAACTCACTCTTGTTTCCAGTATAAATGACCTTTGGTTGGTCAAACTGGTTTATATAGGGGTCGTTGTTCCTCTTTCCTGGAGTGTGTTTACTTTCGTCTGCTTTATCCGTCTTTGATATTTGATATGTTTATAGTTGTGTGTGTGTGTGCGTGTTGTGTACGTGTGTTGGCGTTAGAGTGGTTTTGGTTTTCACAAACAGCTTTTTTTTTGTGTGTGTAAGTGTGTATCATGGGGAGTTTTGTGGTTTTAAGTTTACTGGCAGTTCTTTCTCCTTTTTTTGTATATGTATACATATGTGTGTGTGTGTGTGTGTGTGTGTGTGTGTGTGTGTGTGTGTGTGTAGTTTTTTCTTTTGTCTGAGAACATGTTTGGCATAAGGTCTAGTTAATGGGTATTAAATGAGATTTTAATTTACTAGTGTTTGTAGTTTGAACCTTTGTAACCTAAAGAAAAATTGCACAAATATGTACAACTGTTTAAACGTACCACTGATATGTTTCCGCGAGAGTAAAAACTGACTACACTGACAATACTGTTGTAGATTTTTATCTAGACTAAAAGCAAAATCAGTATATTTTGTACTACTGGGAAGATAGTTACCAATAAAATTAAAATCAAAACTAGTTTATCGTTCAGAAAATGTGTATTTTGATGACAATTTTGTCAGAAAGGAAATTCATGGTACAGTATTGTCTGAAACAAGTACTTATTTGTGTATTTCAGAATTATTTTTTAGAAACATTTACGTTCTTGGGATAGTACCCAAAGAAGGTATCTGTTGTGTCGTGAAATAAGTAATGGTCGATACATCTACTAAATAAGAGATATTTTGTTCCGGAGCGAAATACGGCACGCCGACTAACGTAAATAAATTTATATAGACACAGTCTAGAGCTAGTACCGCTCTAAATAGTCCTCAGAGCAGTCTATCCTGTAGGGTGGAGGTAGGGGCTCCAGCCACTCCATATCATGGAGCAATCTAGGGAAAGGAGTAGCGCCCTCCCCAACACCTCGGAGTAGCATTCTGGTCGCCCTCGACTACGTTCCCCAACCTTACTTATTTCCTATGGAAGTTGTATTTTTTCTTTTCGTTTTTTTCCATAGTCCCTGAAAATGTCCTTTTTCGTTTAATTGAACGTTTCTCCTCAAGGGCTAAGGCATTGGTACATCGAATAAGTCATAAATAACCTTCATCGGTTCTTCCTTCTGGTTATTTATATCCTCCGAGTACCTTTTCCTGATCTGGCTGTAATGTCTCTTAATAGTCTTTTCGGGTATTTAATTATATATATATATGTATATATTTAATTATATATATCTTCCGATACGTTTCTGCATTCTTTAAAGAAAGATGTTTTCTCCTGGTATATAGGATTTTTGCATCTGTTTTTTTCTTTATTGTTTTTTTTTTCATTTTCCTTTGACAACAGTTTATCGAACACAGATCTTATTTTTCTCGCGAACATTAACTCTGCTGGTGACAATCCTGGATTAGTACATGGATTCGGTGTCACACGGTATACCCTTAAAGATTGTAGAATATCGTCAATGGATTCGTTTCGGTCCGACTTTTTTAATGCTGGCATGAAAGTGTCTACAAATCTTTCTGTCTGTCCATTAGATTACGGATGATATGGTGCGGTAGTTATGTGTACAATCAAAAAGGCTTTACAAAAATATCTGAACTTTTTTACCGTGAATTGTGTCCCATTATCCGACTCAATTTTATGAAGAATACCAAATCTAACAAAATAGCTCATGTAAAAATCTAATTGTACCACTGCACGTAGGGTTTTTACATTTCATCACCTCTAGCCATTTTGAGAAACTGTCAACCGCTGTCGAATGATATTGTCTCTTCATTTGACCAGGAAAATCTATATGCAGCTTTGACCAAGGTCTGTCCGTCTTTGGCCAAGGGATAAATTTCACTGGTGTATCTTTGCTGTAATTGCACAACCTCTGCAGGATTTTACATTTTCTTCTATTTCTTTGTCTATATTCGGTCAAAAAACTTTGCTTCTCAATAAAGCTTTCATCATCGCTATACTGGGATGACAGGTATGAAAGCCTTTTAACATTCTTTTTTTCAACGCTCCTGGTATCATCACTCATTCGCCGTACATTAAAATTCCATGCAGATCGAAAAAATCTTTTCACCATCAATTTTTTTTGTATTGTTGGTCGATAATGTGTTTCTTTTTATTTCTATTTCTGATCTTAGGGTTACTATCATAGTTTCCTCTACTGGTTCACATAGTTTGGGGCTTAATCTGGATAACCCATCCACATTCCCTAACCTCTTTGACAGAAGGAAGCTCCATCTTGAAATTATAATTTAACAGTATTGTTCCCCATCTCTGAAGTCGATTTGCAGTATGTGTAGGAATCCCTTTTTTGGAACCAAAAATAGAAGGTACAAGGTGCTTTCAATAAGTTTCCAGACTTTTTTTGTACAGACATTTAAAATTGCCGTAGACTCTTACAAATTCAGTATGTTATTGCTACACATCTTATGAGATGACTGACCAATTTTTATGATTTCAGGTTCAAATGAACATCTACAGCAGGAATTGCAATACGTCCTACTAAAGCCAGATTGTCACAGCTGGTGAATTACAAAAATGCAATCTGGACGTGAGGACACTTTAGAAGAACGATATGCAATAAAATTCTGTTTTAAATTTGGAAAAATGCCACAGAAACGCATGGAATGCTTCAGACTGGTTTTAGACCATCTTGCATGAATCGAGCATCAGTTTTTGAGTGGCATAAGAGATTCAAAGAAGGCGGGGAGTCTGTGAGGGATGATGAGAGGTGTGGGAGGAGTAAGGAAGTCAGAACACCAGAGTTGATAGGCCAAATAAAGAATTTATTGGATAAGGACCGTCGTGTGTCTATAGAAACAATTGATGTCAGTGTGGGAACAGTACACACAATTATTTGCGAGGAACTGAAGAAGCGGAAGATTTGTACGAATTTTCTCCCGAGGGTGCTTAGAGAAGACAGAAAGAAAGACGTTGTCATGACAGCAGGGAGATGGTCGAGCTGATCAATTCAGATCCCGCAGTTCTTGATACTCTGGTGACCTGCGATGAAAGCTGGATCTACTGCTATGACCCAGAGACCAAGAGACAGGGTTCCCAGTGGAAGCATGCTGGCTCTCCCAGACCCAAGACGGGGGTGTCCACGTGGTGTAATGGGGAAAGCGATGGACTGCGGAATCGTAGTACGCGAGTTCGTACTCCAGTCGCGCTATTACGTTCACTCTCGGGCAAATACCCTTGGGAAAGGTATGAATCCCCTTATCCTCCCAGCTATGGGTTCAATAGTACCACCACTGTTCCTCTAGGAGAATATCTTTGGCTTTAAATAACCTACAAAAGGTTGATATGCCATTAAACAAAGAAACCAAACCAAACCAAACCAGACCCAAGAAGGCCAGACAGAGCAAATCCACCCAAAAACTTTTGATGATCCCTTTTTTGACAGCACTGGCATGATCTACATGCACTGGGTTCCCACTGGACAGACAGTCAACAAGGAATACTATGTTGAGATTTTAAGGGAGTTCAGGAAGAGATTCCGTCGGAAGATGCCAGCACTCTTCAAATCGGGTCTGTGGCATTTCCACCCGGACAATACACCAGTCCACAACTCCTTCCTTGTCACAGACTATTTGACCAAGATGAGCATCAAGACAGTTCCTCACCCTTCCTATAGTCCAGAACCTTGCTCCCTGTGACTTTTGGTTATTCCCTAAGCTCAGAGGCTATCGTTATGAGACAATTGAGGAGATGAAAGAGGCTGTGACGAAGGTCATTGACACGCTCACACAAGAGGACTTCCATGGGGCTTTCCAGAAGTTGTTGGAACGGTACAACAAGTGCATTGCAGCCGGAGGAGATTACTTCGAAGGGGACTTGAGTTTCATGTGTGTACTATCAATAAAAGTGCCCATACGAAAAAAGGTGGCCCGTTTGGATCGTAAAAGCTTCTTCCATGAAAGAATTCATGGAACTTTTTCTGCAAAAAGGATCTTTTACGATTTGGCTGCATAATTCTTCAGCAGGTAAAAAGGTTCTCAATGCATGCGCGATCGTTGCTTTCTTTGTGCTTTCTTTACGGCTCCCAAACCCAAATTGTAACCGTCTCTTGCTACAATGATATTTTTCTTTGGATCGTAAGGCATCAGACTCAAGTCTGACAACAATTTCTTTAAAGCACTCTAACATTCGGTACTCCAGTTCTATTTTGAATTCACGTAAACGGTAAGACTAACCTACTCACTATTGCCCGTTTTGGTCAAAACGACAATTTGTTCTAAGTGGTCGAAGTCTTTGCTAATGGCAGCTTCGGTTGCAAAAGGTGTCATATTCTCTTTAATTTTGAATATTTTTGCGCCTCCCAAGATCACCAGGAAAAAATTCAGGAAATTTTATCATTATTTCATTTTTTTATTTTTCCAAGTTGTTAGAATTAACGCGGACTCTGTAGCAGAATGAATTAATTTGTTGGTTCAAGAGGTCGAATGACTCAATCCAGTCAATACCTAATAGATTTTCGATTCGATTCAGAATGAATCTGTTAAATTTTAAAGTTTTTAAAAGTTACATTTGTATTGCATACACCAAAAAATTTAAATTTATTTCCTAAGCAATTTTTCCGTCTTTAATAGAGTTGGTCTGCCAATTTTCTTCAAAATTGGTTCATTTATCAATATTACATCAGAACTGGTTTCCAATTGGAACTTAACCTTCTGTAGTGTTCATCTGTACTTAAACAAAACTTTCTTTTCATTTTCATTTCTGCTTTAATTTCCATTTATTTCCATTTTAATTCAATTTTTCATTTTGGCCCCTTTTTATTTTTGGGCTTTCTGCAATACGTATACATGTGACCTTTTTGGACACAGTCAAAGCATTCTGTCCTAAATGGACATTCCTTTATGATAATGAATCCGTCCACAGCCATAACGAGGATTTATTTTATGGGCAAATTTTTCTTCGTGTTATTTTTGTTTAATTGCAATTATTTTTGACATGTAACTTTCTTCAATCCTCGTCGTGTCATATCGAAGATTTTTTATTCGTTCGTATTCCTCTGCGACCATTTGGAGACTGATTTGGGGATTTTTTTCGATGTTAGACAAAATTCTGGTTCTAATTTCACCATCTTTCTTGTACAAAAATCAAGCATTTAAATATATCAAGGGTGAGTTCATTTAATTTGAACTTTTCATTCTCTCAATTGACAATCTGAGTAAAAGTGTTTTGGCCAAGTTTCAGCACTGCCATCGTTTCTCACCAAATATTTTTTCAGAACTGAGACAGTTTCCTCAAATGATATCTCTCCAGGATTTCTCTGACGTATGTAGTTAGCATACTTTTCGTGTTCACTTTGACCGAATGTCCCGAGCATCAGACGAATTTTCTTTTACTCCGACCGTGTAGCGTAATCTTTTTGAAAAAATTCTTTATAACATCGAAAATAAGCCTCAAAAGTTACCACCTCTTCAAGACTGTACTTAAATTCTCCAATTGAATTTATTACTGAGTCCTAAGAAAAAGAATTTGCATTGGCTTGCTCTTTTTTTAACACTAATCATTCGAACATGTTTTTCCAACCGTTCATTTTGTTTTTCTTAGTCTAATCGTCCCTACTTTTGTAAACATTCGTTCTGGATTTTCATTCTGGTATTGTAACAGACACTGTCAAGAGCGAGCACCGCTCCAAATAGTCATCAAACCAGTCCATCCTGCAGGGGGTTCAAGCCATTCCACAGCAGTATCAATATCTGATAAAGCAATTATTTGCATAAATGACACTATCTAAATGCGTTCTCATGCTGTTTATTAATTTTCTGCTTTGTATTTTGGAAACATTACGCTATACTTCCTCAAATCTATGCGTAAATTCTGCGAATTTTTTAACGGGGTGGGGAGGCGCCTTAGCTTATTCTTTACGGCCCCAAATGTCTCATAAATGTTCTGTAAGGTTAAGATCAGAGTTTCTTGCAGGCCACAGATGATAATGTTTCTATGTTGCAGATATTCCCAAATTGAACATGTTCTGTTGAATCAGAAAAGGTCAACCATGATGATGGGACATTATGGTTGAGAGTGATCATCAAAATGAGGTACGTTGACCAGTGGTCGATCTATATTTACGCATCTTTTTGATTCTCTTAGTTTTAATTATCATCCAATAGCGGATCCAATTTTTTTTGTGAGGGAGGGCCTTTAGGCTTTGAATTTTATAGGAAGGTTCTCATCTGTAATAACTTTTTAATTTTTATTTTAACTATTATCTTATATTGAATTATATTAATACTATTATCTTTTCGAATTACCCTGAGCTCGTCACTCGTGGGTTCAAAGACGAGGGGAAGGAAGTTAACAAAGCTTCGAATGTTGTCCTCCAAGATAGCAGTAAACCGAGAATCTTCGTAGGAAAGAGAAAGAAAAGTAATGAAAAAGGTGTATAAGAACAGGAGAAGTGGAGGAGTAACTTAATCATACAAAAAAAAAACAAAACAAATATATCTCAGAGACAAATAAATACTTATCTCACTACAAAGAATTTATTTCAAAAGAAATAAATTCTGCGCATACGTTTCCACTAACATTGCACAAATTTTGCCGTCCATAGGTGAGCTAAAAACACAATATTTGATTTTACATAAAAATAAAATAAAAGGAGGGAAAGGGAAAATCAAATGGACTTACTCGCCATTGGACCGAAATAAAAAAAAGTTGTTCATTACACAACAATCTTTTTACAGAAATACAACTATGGAGTCAGAATTTAAAGTTCTATTTTCTTTTTTCTTTCTTTTGTTTCAAATTTCTGGCACGTGGTTTTCACAGGCGAGTATAATTTTCTTCTTCCTTCCATTTAGCTTTATCCTTTTCTCCGGGGCTTCAAGACAATTTTTAGAATGGTGCTCTGAAGAATTTAACGTTATTCGTTAAATTTTTTTCACTGTCCTTTCTTCAAGAAAAAATGTCTTCCAAGATTTACTCTTTTTGAGTTGGGTGAATTCAGCAACCTTTCTGTTTCCGACGGAAAGAAACCACAAACTATAGCCCGTGAAAAGGCAGACTCCTTACAGACTGACGAAAAAAAAAACCGCCCAGTCGTTTGAATACCCACAAAGGAACTGTAATGGTCCACCTTTAAAAATAAGCCAATAACATTCGAGCTATTTTTAACTGCCGATTCGTAAATTGATATGCATTCTGCTGCCGCTTCCAAGTGAGCATTGACGAAATTCTCATATTTGTCATTCGGAGTATGTGTTTCTGTCTTCTCCTGTAGTGCATTGTATTTGTTTTTTTAGTATTAACGCATATTTATCTCTAATATGCCTGTTATTAATCAGGGACCAGTCAGTGGTTATTGTTTGGGTCGTATTACTTCGTAGGTGTAATGTCTAAAGCCCGGCTCGCGGGTAACAAAGAAAAGAACGGACCACAAAGAGATGTTAACAGCTCGCTGCCGGAGGTAGAACTGACTTATTCCCTGGCAATATACTTTATTTACATTATTTACAAGTGTCACTGTTTTGCTCAGTTACTTCCTTTTCCGGATAGGTCAAGGGAGATATATGCTTGTGACGTGGTTTGGGGTTACTTCTCTTTGAATGGAATATTACAGTAGGATCAGACCTATTTTTGCCGTGACAATTCGGTGATCAGAGGACACACTCTCAAAAGAGGAATATGCATCGCAATTCAATGCGCTATTTTTCCATTTCTTATTTAAAAAGACGTAGTCTATCTGTGCTTTAGTATTATTTGCGTTGGTGTAGGTCCATAGTTTTCCTTCTCTTTTCTGAAATTTTGTATTGAGACATGTTAATCTATTTTCTAGCGGGAAATCTGTTAGATGTTCTCCATTTCTGTTTGACGAGTTGTGTAAGCTGAATGTATTGTTTACGCTTTTACCAATTTGGGCATTCATGTGTCCACCAATGACGAGAACGTTGTGTTTCGGGATGCTACGAACAAGGGAGGATAACTCATTATAGATGGCGATGAGGTCAGTTTCTTCACTTACATTAGTAGGGCTGTAGCAGGAGATGATTGTTGCGCTGAGTTTGCCATTAAAAGTAGCTTGTTGCGGAGCCGATAAGCACGTCGACCTCGCAAATGATTTAAGTTAAAGCGTGTGAGTAATTGACAGCCAAAGACAATGAAGGAAACAAAGGCGAGGTAACAAATATAACAAAGATGACAATTTATTGTCATATTTACATAAGTGTGCGTAAAGTCCGTGGCAGTTGTATTTGTGTCTTCAGCTAGATGGGTGATGTCGGTAGCTGGTATGGTCGAGTCGGAGGGAAGGAGTAAGACGATCGTTGCTGGTAGCTGATGTGGGTCAGTCGTAGAATGCAGTTGGACGATTGTTGTAGGAAGCTGAGGTCGGTCGAGTCGTAGAATACTGCTAGACGATCATAGCGGAGAGATGGTGTTAGTCGTGGTTGGTTAATCGAAGTCCCGGTTTTGACAGTACGTTGGGTTAACCGAGAGTGCGTCGATATAGTTGCTAGCCCGTACAGCGAGTCGTACGTGAGCCAGATGTTGCAATGCTAGGGCAGTCTGTAACAGCAAGTCGTACGTGGACTGGATGCTGCATTGCTGGAGCGTCGTGGTCGGAATCGGAATTGGCAGCTTGGTCGCGTAGAATCGGGTGCGCTGGCGACTAAGACTGAGCCGTGTCTTAGTACTACAGACAAAGTGAACGGGAAACCGTAGCTAAGGTTTGCCAGGCCTTAACACAAACGAGGTCGAGTGAACGAATCGGTGAAGCTAGGACTTCGTCGTGCCCCTAGCTGTTCGGACGTATCGGAGACGATAGCTGAGGCTTTTCCGTGCCAAAGCCGTGCGTACGTATCGAGACGGTAGCTAAGGCTGTGTCGTGCCAAAGCTGTGCGGGCGTATCGAGGCAGTAGCTAAGGCTTTGCCGTTCCAAAGCTCTGCACTATCAAACAAACTGGCCAGGTGACCGTGGCTAAGATTGGCTGTGCAGATAATGAAGCGGTAGCTAAAGGCTAACCCGTGCCTTTAACGCTGCGCTGCCAAACGGACAACAGAGCCGACTGAATGGTAAAAAACCGGATGGTCTTAGAGTCCTCTTCGTGTTTGCCTCCGGATCGTCTACTTCGTCTGGTCAATAAAGACCGTCAGAGATACACCAACCCGCAGAAGGTGAACTCTTAAGGTCCTTAAAAAGATCTTTGGTGCATAACTACGTGATGGGAAAGGCGAATGCAACCACTAGATGTAGGATTCAGCCTTTCGAAGCCCGCTCGGAGAGCGGCTCCAGAGAGCGTCCGGAGACCTCCAATATTTATCATACGTCCCACCAACGTACGATTTGGCACAAGACCGTTTTTAAGGTGGGTCCGATCGCAGGGCCGAAACCCACACGCGTCCGGCAAGGCCAAAAATACCTTCGGCCCCGTCGGCATTCCCTTTATTAGGGGTGCCTCAGGCACCAGGCAATAACCCCTCCCCAAACCCCCGATTTTTTCGCCGAAGAAGCCTTTTTAATATAAAGGGAACGCAGCGCTGCACATTGTTGTTGATTTTAATTTACCCCCCTTTTTAGCTGTAACGAGAGGTCAAGGTCGTAAAAAGGGCTTCGTCATTTCCGATCGTAACTGGATGTTGTTTTTTCTAGGACGAGCGAGTAAACCGATGTGTTTACGTTAGCGAACGGGTCGCGACAAGTTACCATCATCCTTGGTTGTATTTTCTCTCTACTATTTAGTTATTTTAAGGCTCGTGGTCCTAACAGCATACCTCCACCTCCTATCGTGGTTTTGACAGAGTTTTTCCATGGAGATTTCATGTTAATGACGAAATATTTAGAGAAAAAGAAATTTAAGAAAAAAAGGAGGGGCAAACGAATAACTGAATGATCCCCCCCCCACCACCGAAGCACGCATATCGGTATAAAAGTGTCGTTCTGAAGCGTACACGGCAGGGAACGTGTTAAACATACTTCGAAAATACTTGCAAATCCACTCCAAAAATGGTGAGAAATTTATTGTCTTTTACTATATGGTCATTTAAAAATGGACTCATTCTCTAAAATACTTAATATCTGAAAATCAAATTCTTTTCCTATATTTTGAATCAATGCTCTTTTTTCATTTTTACATTTTCACTAGATTACAAAAAACAATTTTAAGATTTGATATAATAATAATAATAATAATAATAATAATAATAATAAGTGGAACACTAAAAATGATGAAAGAAAACAAAAAGATAGACAAATATCTTACTACAGAACTAAAATAGTTGTGTTACACGAAGGGGATGATAAAACCAATTGTAGTCTGTGCACTTGCAACGGTCCGGAAAGGCTTGGCAGAAAAGACTCGAGGAACTGGAAATCAGAGATAGAATCGAGACCATCCAGACCACACCAAAACTAAGATTTGGAGGCCTGAGGAGACTTGTTGTCACTCAGATTTCAGTGAAAGACACTGACACTGGTGTTAAAGAAAATCGATAGGAACGTTTAAATCTGCAGAAAGAATTAACTTGAATGTTGAGAAATAATTTTTGAGAATTATTGCAATAATCTTAAGTCATGCAATAATCAGAAGTCATAAGAATTATCTATTTAACCTCGTTCGTTCTAAGTTTTTCCTGAACAGGTTATATTTTCAAGGGAACCAAATTCTGAATAAATTTATTGAATTATCTCCCCTGATTTTCTTTACACTACGCTAAAATATTTTGTTTTTAATGTTTTGCATCAATGTTATTTTTCGTCTACTGATAAGGAATTACTCAAATATCAAGACGTTAAACGTTTTTAAAACAAGAATTTGTACATATTTATATAAAACAAACAGTCTATGACAAAATATTTTGAAAATATATTTTTTATGATTTTTAAAAATTTGCTTCAGTTTTATGGGAAAATAAAGTTGGATATTTATGAAGTATTTTCATCTAAATGTTTGCTTACTGCCTACCTCGAACCATTACAATAATGAGAGAAAATTAATTAAAAAAAAACCCTACATAATCATAGAAATATATATCAAATGATACCAATATGTAAATACATGTAGTTTCAAACAGATCACCTAATCCCAGACAGACGACCAGACCTAGTGATAGACAAAAAAATAAAGAGGAGAACCTGCCAAATAGTGGACTTTGCCGTCCCGGCTGATCACTGGGTAAAACTGAAACAAAGCAAATGGAAAGATAAGAACTGGGACCTTGCTAGAGAACTGAAAAAACTGGGGAACATGACAGTGACAGTGATATCAATTGTAGTTGGGGCACTCAGTACAATTACCAAAAGATTGATAAAGAGACTGGAGGATTTGGAAATAAGAGGACAAGTGGAGATAATCCAAACTACAGCATTGTTACGATTGGCCAGAATACTGAAGAGAGTCCTAGAGACTTGAAGTGACTTGCTATCACTCAAATTTTTCACTAGTGTGAAAAACTTTCCTGGGAGTAAAATGATAATGTAAACATGTGTGAAAATCTTTCTTAAGTAATGAATAGCAGGAAATGTCAACTGTCTATATTTCTGAGATAAGGCATTGTTATCATTATTATTATTCTCTTCTCCTTGTCAACTGCTCATTTTGGTTTTTGTACTGTTTGACTTTCTTCAGTCCCATATAATATTAGTCCAATATTCAAAACAGGACAAGGGGCTGTGTGTATTCTAGCCCATGCAGTTGGAGCAGGAAATATAAAGAGGAAACATATCACATCTTAAAAGTAAGGTTGGAGGAAGCGCAAAAAAGCAAAGTCAGAAGAGAAATGACAAAATCAGACATAACTGGTTATATATGGAGGGAAAAAGGAGGTCATCAGAAAATTAAATTTTTCTTTCTTTTTCTTAGTTTCAAATATCTTTCCTTTCTTCTTTCATTCTAACTTTCTTTTTTTGATCATTCTCAATTCATTCATTTTTCTTCCTTTCTTTCTTTCTTTCATCTTATCTGACCTCAGTCTTTACTTTTCCTTATTTTGTTTTTTCTTCTTTTCTTTTTAACAATCTTTTTCCTCTTTTTCAATTCATCCTCCTCTCTTTCATTCTTTCCTTTTCTTCCTTAATATTCATCTATCTTTCCTTTTCATTTCAAACCACTCTCCCATAACTAACTGCTGGAGCAGTAACTGCAAACAGCTCCATAATCAACATTGTTGGTAGTCAATAAGATAAAATAAACATGTTTCCTATTAAAGAATAATGAACAAGCTTATTTTATAAGCAAAGGAAAATGTTTTTCAGATCAGTCAGCTGGGGCTGTATAATACTTTGAGTGTACCTCTGTGGAGGAGTAAGACCTTCACTCAACGAATGTCCAAGTTATGACATTAAACCATCTGATGATGATGCTTCAGTTCTGGTGTTTTAGAGAATGTGGAGTACCCCTTCACTGACATTACTCTCAGGTCCACTCTGACCCAGAGTGATAGTACCTGTTAGGGTTGCATCTAGGGATAAAATAGAACTGTTTAAACATTTAACAATGTGCAAACGAATGACTGATGTTGAATTGTTTGTGTTACATAACAATACTTGAAACTATTTAACTGTGTGCAAACAAATGATTAATATTAAATAGAATTATTAGTGTTAGATTGCAATGTTTAAAATTATTTAACTTTGCTCAAAGAAATGAGCTTTGACTTGTTTAAAAGGTTACCTACAAACGATTCATTTACAAATCACATATATTTGATACATAAATATAAAGAAGATTTGGCATTGGATAGCCTACAGGAGTTGATCTGCTATAAAAAGTAAAGTTGGTGACTGTAGTCAAGGGTGACCTGAAGGCTCCTTTTTCGATAGCTACTACACCAAGGTGTAGGGGAGGGTGCTACTCCTTTCTCTGGATTGCTCCACTTTACCCTTGATCCTTACTTTATAATGCTGAGTGTTAATCAAGGTAGCATCAAGTACCATTTTTTGAGTCTTTGGTATGACTCGACCAGGGATTGAGCCCAGGTCTCCCAGGCCATTGGCAAACATTCTAACCATCACACCAATGTCCAGTTATTCTGCTATAAAACCCAACCAAAAAAATCCATTAATGGGTCAAATAGAAATATTTAATAATTTTCTATACTTGAAACCATTTTACCGTGTGCAAACAAATGAACTTGGGCTCATTTAAAAATTGTTACCCACAAACTATTCATTAACAAATCATATGTACTTAATATATGTGTATAAACAGGATTTGATATTAAATAACCAATAAGGGTTGATATGGTGTAAAACACAGCCAACCAACAAAAAAGTTAATTTTGTGTGGTTTAGTTTTGTCAAATTTTTAGACAAGATTACTAAAACATATACAAAGTGTGATAAAAAACGGACTAAGACATTTTTTTAAATTTCAAATTTAAAGGAAATTGTGAGAAGAGCTGAGAACCCTGTATAATAAAGTCTAGACAATCAGTGCCACATTGAAAAAAAAATTATGAAGCAAGGCTCAATACTTTTGGAAAATGCTAGGCCATAATGACTTCTTGAATCAGCCCAGTATAGAAATCAATGGAATCTAGAAATTACTAATTAGAAAGGAGACAGTGGATAACCCCAGAAATAGAAATAACAATTAAGATCAAAACATGTAGGACAGATAATTGAGATATTAGGTTTATAAATCTTAAAAATCCAGTCTGAATTAGACACATGACTGAAAGAGTTAAATCATCAAATATCTAAGCAGACTACCACCCAGGGGTATGGGATCAATTCCTGGTCCCTGTGCAAAAGGCTGATGTGAGATATCCCCACAAGACATGGACTTTGGAGCAAGAACAGTTTACCTCCTGTGATTCAAATAAAGGGTTAAGTTAAATTTTCAGGTCACCAAATACAACAAAAGGCACCAGAAGAAGGTAAAAGAGTACAATGGCCTAAACGTAGTGAGTATAGCAACCAAGATCAGTGTAGCAAGCGACAATAAGTAAAGAAGAAATATTATGATGAAAACTAAATCTTCATCATTTTTGTTATAATTTAACCTTTTTTATAATACAAATAATAGTTGGTAGTTTTTTTCATTACTAAAAGTCTGAGAACAGTCAGTTGGTTATAAGAAAAAAAAGGTTTCAAAATTTAAGGGAAAAGATATAAGATGTATTACAAAGGGAGAAAAAGTAGAAATCCAAATTAAGACATTGTAATAAGACATTTATTGACTTTGGACATAAAAAGTGAAAGTTTGTAGCTGGGAGGAACTCATCCATGAGTAAATTTGATCCACTGAGCAGATTTTCTTAGAAAGTTGTTGGAATGGAAGATGCACCAGGTGTTCAGAAGAGTTGGAAAAAAATGGATGCTGCTTTCTAGCAACAATGTAATGAATTGTTATTGGTAACTATCAAATAGAAGGAACCAACGAATGCAACTCATTGAAAACGTCTTTCATTAAAAGTGGCAATTGAACTGGGAGAAACTGGCTACATTTTAGCTATGGGAAAGTGACCGAAAGGAAAAGAAATGATCATCTCCCACGAAGTCATGCAACAAGTTTTGCATCTTATCCAAAATACAATTTTTGATGACTTATAATTTTTAGGAAAGAGATATCAAAAATAGTTTGAAGTAAAATGACAACGTTAAACTGTGTTCTTCAATTTCATAGTTATAAATAAAACGTTTTTCTCTCTAACATATTTAAAAAATATAGGTATAAGTTTTTTCCATCATATAATTCATGAAGTTATCTCTCTTGAATATGCTTTAGCATTTCTTATATTTTGATTTTTAGTTACTGGTAACTTTGTGACTGGATAAGTTCAGAGAGATTTCAGCCAACTTCATCAACATTCCTTCAATGGAATATTCAATACAAAAGAAGTGTAAAAGACTTTAATAGAGTGAGACCAATTCAGAAATATTGCGACGTCATTCTAAAGAAGACATTACATATTTCTTTAATTACCTTGGAAATTGTTTCTTTCAATGAACTTATTCAAATAAACTTGAAAGGATCTAATTTTCCGGTTTTTTAGGACATCAACAAAATTGCCTCAGGAAAGGCTAGAATTGCTTGATATAAAAATAAGTTGAGGGAAATTTCATAAAGAAATTTGAAGGTTTTCATCAGATTAAAAGAAAGAAAAAAAGTTTGTTTTTTTTTTGGGGGGGGGAGATATAAAATATATTATTGGATATGTAAGGAAGAAGATGGAGATTAAAGGGGAAAAACAGTAAAAAGCTGTTCATACATTTGATAAAAAATTTTCATTTTAATTCTGTTAATTCTAAAGTAAATGATGAAGAATGACAGAAAAAAAAATCATCAGAATTTACAAGATCATTTTTTTTATATGAGGTAAAAGGTATTTGCCAATCATTATTAATGTTTCAAATTTTCTCTTCACATAATTTCAACTGTTGGTTTATCCAATCCAAGTTCTTTAATCATGATAGTTGAATGATGGTCAAAGAGTTGCAATTGTTGCAGAAAGAACTTCATATTTTTGTTTGGCGCATAAATTAATTTGACCGTTATGGTCGTCACATATTTTCACCCAATGAGGATGACTTATCCTATTCAGCCCAGACCATTTTTCCGGACAACATAGAAATAGTGAAAGCCCACCAAACACACTCTTCCTCAGAATATTTTGAACAGGACAAACGTACTTACTGTCTGTTCCTTTCATAGCAGCAGCATCACAACACCATGAGGAAAGCCATCTAATTCAAGTATTCTCTTGAGACTACTCTCTTAGACCAAGGATTTCCAGTTAAACTGCATTTAATCTGCCACACACAGGAACACCTTCATGTTGCCTCTAACTTTATCTATGTCGACTGCGATGCAAAATTCCGCTCAGATATCCAGCTACTTCATCCCTGGGCAACATTTTCTGGAGACATGCTTCTCTCCCACAAGAACCAGGACCACACATTCATGGGTGACTACATCATTCCTGTCCTTAACCAGCAAACACGACTTTTGCTACACCTATGGCGACCATATCTCACTCAGACATTCAACAATGCCTTAACTGTAGTGTGACGTTGCATAAATAATTATCCCAGGATTGAGAGCCCATTTTATGCACATGTTTCATTGAATTCTACTCTGACCTGAAGAGATAGATATCTCAGTCATTGTCCTCTGTAGAAGGCTGTTATGTAGAATGTGTATCGCCAAAGGCAGTCTGGCACTTGACACTCCAGAAAATAAATCCCGGTCAAGACTTCTATTTCGGGTGTATGGTAAACAGACAAATAATGTGGAGGTTATTTTGGAGCTAGAGTGACCTCAGATGTTGGTAAGGGGGTACCAATTCACTTTCATATACACCACCAAGTCCTTTGTCTTCCTCCCCTCCCCCTCAGATCACGGAAGAATGAACTTCTAGGTTAGATAATATTAACTGTAGACAGATTTCCAAAATTCTCTTGTAATGTTTTAAGGAGGCAATAAGACATTTAGCAAGAATTAATGAAAGCGGTACAAGGCGAAGACAAGATACATGCAAAAGAAGTCAAATCAACAGAGGAAATAACGCAACCAAAAGCTTTCAACACGAGGGTGCATTTAGAATATAACAAAATTTTAATATGCAATGACCAAACAAATAATGATGAGATTTAAGAAACAGTTCTTTTTTCTTTTCTCTTTAAAATATCGGCAACATTAAGCCAACAGGAAATATCGAATAAAAATGTCTCTCAACAGTCCTTTTTTCTTCTTTCTCTTTTTTCTTTCTTTCTTTTTCTCTTGCTTGAGTAAAAGTGTCTAAGTCACCAGACTGATGCTTGTAGTAGTGTTCATTCAATAAATTTAATTATTGGTGAAATAGAACTTTTACAGTCTCTATTTTTTTTTTTTTTTTGAATACATATAACTTTCCAATATTGTAGAATAGTAGAAGGAAAACGGTTTGAGTTGTACTTATCTTTGACAGGTTTTCAATTTTTCAGATTTCTTTCTCTCCTTTTTACGGGTGAGTAACCTTCCCAGAGCTGGTTGACCTCAGCGATCTGCTTCTGAAGTTGGCTTTATCCAAACTAAAATTCCCCCTTGAAATTTCTCTAACGGGTGATGGTCTTTTTGGCGCGAACAGCCTGTGGGTCAATCATTCGAGTTTCTTCTTCCACTACCTCGTCAGGTCACACTACTCAATTGATCTAGACTTCTTACGTTCAACAGACTACAGGTGTCACGTGATAGCTCACGGAGACGAAGAGGTAGGAATGATACTATCCTCCCGTATTGAATGAGAGTATCAAGCAGTCAAAAAGTGACCGTTAGGAGAGAATGTGGGTCACGGAGAATATAGACCAGATGTTCACACTTAGTGAACTCAGGTCACCAGACATCGGAAGGGGAAAGAGAGAGAAGCCAAATGATTGGCGGGGACCCCAAACGGAAGTGGGGGTTCCTTTCCCCTCAGCGGAAGTAAGGCACAAAAAAGGCAGTTTTTGAGCAAGGCCCGTGGCAGACGGAGCATAGCCATTTTTACTCCGGGCTAAAGACAAAAGATTAGCTGAGACACGAAGGACCCCAAGTCCTTCAAGCCAGTATTAAAAACAGTACAAAGTCTAGTAGCCCGTGAAAGAAGAAAATTCTCCAGTGGAACCCCATCAAAAATAAGATAAGTAACTTTGGGACATTTTTCCTTTACACCCAAATTTTGTTTACTACTCTCTCTCTCAATTTGAAGAAGGATAAAAGCCAAGAAAAGACATTCATATTCATGGACTATCCAATTATATGTTTTGACACTTTGAACGTATATATATAACCGTAGTAAAGAACCTATGTATTTTCATTTTACCATGTGGTCTATGTTGTTACTTCATGCTTTCTTTCCAGCTTCTATTCGCCTTATGTTATCTTGCTTAGAATTGTCCTATTAATTCCTAAAGTATCACACGGGAAACCGGAGTTGCCGACTGCAGCAATATTAATATTATTACGACTAAAACCTATAGGCTCGTAATCTTCTATTATCTAAGGGAAATAAGTAAAGCGACCTGGTGGGTGTGTGATAGTGTGAAATTTGGAACCCCTTGCCAGCGGTGGTCAGTCTGGCCCTAAATTATTCCCTCATGTAATATGCCAGTTCTTATATGCCTGAGAGAAGAACTCTGAACAGGACTTATTTCTGTAGGGGATCAAGTGCCAACCTGCCCCGTCTTCACACGTGCGAAAATAAAGTCCCGTTTTGGGATTTTAGTCAATTTGCCGTCACAACAGGTCACAGAGTGCAGATTGCTTGACCTTCTTTCCCCTACCATTCTAACTGTCAGTCTGTTGATTCAAATAAAGGGGTAAGGGTATTGACCTCCCCTTCATTCTCTCTCTCATAGCATACCACAATTCCACTCAGGCATTTAGCTGCTATAATTCCTTCTCAGCTCAATAACTCTTTCCTTCCTTCCTTCCTATGAGACTTGCAACATAAAGGTACCCTTTATTCTGACTGCCATTAAAACTATCATAAAAACTTTTCTATATCTTGGTTCTCTCCTTTATTTCCAACAACACATAGTGAACAACTTAACATAATAATCATCTTCGCTAAAAATGATAACCTCTTATCGCTAAAAATGGTGACCCGACTGGAATGAACACACAACCTTCATATACGAACATACAGCCTTTAAACAATAAATCAAAGATGAAAGGAATACATGTTGAAGAATTAACAATGATTGATTGAGTTGTATACAAATATTTTTTGTGTGTTGTATCATTACATAATGTAGAAAGTGAAAATTTACATTTTAGACATTTAAACTCAGAGTCAGGAAGAAGTTCTGTTATCCAGACAATTGCAATTCTTTTTAAAATTGTTAAAATTATTATAGAAATCTTTGAGAATTGGTTTTTTTTTTATTCCCTTGTGGAGCTGACTTGTAGTTTGTGTAGTTTCAACCCAAACTTGGAACAAATAATCAGCTTTAAGAGAACCTAAAAAACGTGGGGATGGAATTATTCTGCAGGTGGAATTGTGTGCTGTGAAGAGAATAGATTCCCACATGCAACAAAACTTCCATGTTAAAAACTTTAAATTAAAACTTTTTACAAAAATAAAAAAAAGTGGAATGTAAACAAAACAAAAAAAACTGATTAAAGTCTAGCCCAGTCAACTAGAATTGTAAAATATGCTGATTACACAGCTGCAGAGGAGTAAGATATTCCTCACCCCAAGTGTCCTGAATATGACATTAAACCATCTGATGCTTCAGTCCAGGAGCTTTGGGGAATGTGGAGTAGCCCTTCATTACTATTACTCCCAGGTCCATTCTGATCTAGAGTGATAGTACCTGTTAGTTGTTCGATAGGTCAAATAGAACTATTTAACCATTTATTATACTTGAAACTATTTAACCATGTGCAAACAAATGATTAATGTTAAATTTAACAACTAGAATTACATAGCAATGCTTAAAATCATTTTACTGTATCAAATAGAACTAATGTTAGATAGAAATACTTGAAACTATTAAATGACATTAAAAACCTATAAAGGTTGATATGCCATAAAACACAAAAAACCAACAGATTTAAGTCTTTAATAACAATATTAATTAAAAAACACTTTTCAAAAATCAATTGATGTTCAAAAAGCCATCAAAGTCTGAGTTATCAGATCCTGAGGAGAAAAGTGCATATTCATAATTGATCAAATGATTAATTGTAACAGCTCATTTGGGTTTATTTTAGGCTGAGAGGCTTGTTGGTTGGTTAGGTTTAATGGCATATCAACCTCTATAGGTTATTTAATGCCAAAGCCTGTTTATGCATATTATATGTATGGTTTGTAAACACAGAATTTGATGATACCATACTAAAATCAAACAACTCATTTACTTGCATACGAGTAAATATTTTCAACTATTTCTAAATGACATTAGTTTATTTAGTTTGTTTTTGTTATTATTTCTCATCACTATTTCTAACACAAACATAATAGTATTTCTATTCAGCAATAATTTGCTTTCAGTTGATTAGTGTGTTGTGTTTTCAGGATTGTAACCAAATCTATATTTTTAGTCTCTTTCAAGAACGACAAAACATTATCCATGTGGACGTTCTCAAATAAGTCCTTCATGTTATTTGCATGGAAATAGTGCTTTATGGTGTCATTAAAAACTTTACACTCAAGGAGAACATTTGATTGTGCAGGGCATTTGGCATGTGAAGCACTGTGGTTGCTGTTCTTGTTTGAGTATAAAAAAGTGTGTAAGTCTGCTGTGACCAATACGTAATCGTGTTATTGTTACTTGTTCTTTTCGCAATTTTCAGAAAGCTGGGCGCCATTCTCCCAAAAAGGGTTTAAACTGGAATAGTTTATTATTGGTATTTCTATTCCAGCGTTGTTGCCATTTTTTATGGAGGAAATTATTTATTTCGGGTTTCAGATCAGCGTATGGAATGTTGTACTTGTCAGGGGTCAAGTCTAAAGCTTATTTTGCTGCTACGTCTGCTCTATGATTTCCTCTCACCCCAATGTGGCTTGGAATCCAGCAAAAACCAATTTCTTTGTTTGATGTTGAGTGTAGTCTGCAAAGTAGTTTGATAATAAGTGGGTGCACTAGTTTTTTATTGTTTAATGATAATAGGACAGAGAACAAGTCTGAGAATATGATGAATTTTTTGTGTTTTTCTTTCGAGATAATGTCGAGAGCCAAGTCTATTGCACAGGCCTCAGCTGCGAAAATAGAACTTTCCATTGGAAGAGCTTTTGTTTTTATTATTTTGTTTAAGACTGCTGTTTTATTGTTGTCTTTAGAGCCATCTGTATAGATACATAGGTAGTTGGGATGCTGTTGGACGATATTTTGATATTTTTCCCAGTAGGTGGTCTTTGTTTTATGGAGTTGATTCAGTTGGAGGTTAACTTTTGGATTTTTAATGATCCAAGGTGGTATTTGTGGTAAGATGCTTTTATGGATATTATTTAGAGGGATGGTGAATTTTTTGAGAATAGGCTCCATACAGAGACCAAATGGTCTAAATGATTTTTTTTTTTTGGTCGAAATATTGTCTATTTTGGATCAAAAGTGCAGTCATATGCTGGGTTAGAAGGAGAAAATTTCAGTTTGGTATAATACTGAAGGGCTAATTTTTCAATTCTGATCTGTAGAGATGGTTCATGAGCCTCAGCGTATAGGCTGTCAATTGGAGAAGTTCTAAATGCTCCTAATACCAGTCTTAAGCTTTCATGATGAATAAGGTCAAGTTGTTTCAAATAAGATTTCCTGGCAGATCTATATACGAAAATGCCATAGTCAAGTTGAGAGCGGAGAAGAGTTCTGTATAACTCAATTAGAGTTTGACGGTCAGCTCCCCACTCTGTGTGCACAATGACTCGCAAAAATTGTTGGGCATGGGTTGATTTGTTTTTTAAGCAATTTATGCATGGGATGAATGAAATTTTTTTATCGAATATTACACCAAGGAATTTGCATTTGTTAATGACTGGTATTTCAGAGTCATCAATTTTTAGGACAGGGTCCTTGTACATTTTCCTTAGAGAGCAAAAATGCGCACATTTAGTTTTAGACTCGGAGAATTCAAATCCATTTTCTCTTTTATGAACATCGGCAGTCTTCCTCTTAAGCCTAGATCTTATAGGTCCCACATATTACCATACTTCCACGTAGTGTCATAAGCCTTCTCTAAGTCAAAAAATACTGCTGTCAGATGTTGTTTTCTTATGACAGCTTCTCTGATGAATGTTTCTAGTCGTATCAAATGATCTATTGTTCCTCTCCTTTTCCAGAATCCCGTTTGCATATTTGTTATTAGACCATTTGTCTAGAGATACCACGTCAGTCTACTGTTTATCATCCACTCCAGTGTCTTACAAAGGCAGCTAGTCAATGTGATGGGTCGATAATTCTGAGGATTCAATGTATCTTTGCTTGATTTGGGGATCGGGACAATTATTGATTATCTTCATGTTTCTGGGAAAGTACCGTTCACCCAAATATTATTATAAAGCTTTAGTAGGCATTTGACTGATTCATCTGGTAGCTGCTTGAGAAACTCATTGTGTATTTCATCAGGACCTACAGCTGAGTAGTTGGATTTTTTTATGAAGTCCACTAGTTCAGTTAGGGTAAATGGCTTGTTGTATTCTTCAGAGTTAGTTGAAGAAAAACTTATTTTTTTCTTTTCGAGGGTGGGTTTGATTTTATGGAATTCTGTGTTGAATTGGCTGGAGGAGTTTTTAGAAAATGTTTCCACAAGAAGATCTGCAATGGCCTTTTTACCTGTTATTTTGTGGTTTGTTATGAAGAGGTGTTTTAATGGAGTTGATTGTTTTTTACCAGCTATTTTCCGAATTATGAGGCAAACTGTTTTGATGTTAGAAAAGGTATTTAGCTTTCTCACATAATTTTGCGAGGATTTTTTCTTGGCTTCTTTGATGATTTAACAGGCATTAGCTCAGTGGATTTTAAAAGAGATTAAATTGGAGGTTGTGGGTTCAGCATTGAATTTCCACAAAGCTGCTCGTTGTAGGCGAATAGCCTGTTTACATTCTTTGCTGAACCATGTCTCGTTTATGAGTAGTTGGATTGTGTGGAATGCATGTTTTAGCTATATTTATGAGTTTTGCAGAGAATTCAAGAATGGTTTCAGTATTGTTTACTATGAGTTGTTTCTGACATTGAGAGTGAAATTGTTCCCAGTTAGCTTTATTTAACCTCTACTGGGGAAGGTCGTCATCTTGAGGGTGCAAACTCTCGAGTACAATTGGGAAATGGTCGCTCCCGCATGTGTCATCATACACCCTCTAGGTGAAATCAAGGAAAAGTGAAGTGTCGCAGAGGGTTAAATCACCAAGTAGAATAAAAGGTGTGGGGAGTTGCTGTAATATGTTGTTGATTTCAGTTTCATTTATGGCATCATGTTGACTGCTAATGCTTGGAGTCGAGTGTTGAGGTGGATTTTGCTTTAAGGTATGTCGTTCCTAATAAGAATTGAAACACCACCCGAAGCTCTATGACCGGTATTGTTGATGAAATTGTAACTTTGCTGGTTTTTTATTGTGATATCATCATTAGTTTTAAGAAAAGTTTTTTGATGGCAGATAATGGCAGGTTGTTGTTGAGTCATCAATAAGAGCAGTTCGCTCCTATTGGCTTTGATTCTATGGCAGTTCCACAGAATTATTTTGTGGTTCATTGTTAGGCCTTAGATCCAGACAGTTTGATCGTTTATTTTATGGCCTTTATGTTTATCTACTTGGGGGATGTTTTCTATTTCCATCTTTTCTAAGATTTTGAATTTGTTACTCGATTCAGCATTTTCACTTTTGACGGTTCTTTGTTTTGGAGTAATTTTTGTCTTGTCCTTTTGTAGTTTCTTGTTTGGGGAGGTATCTATGGGAGTGGGTGGTCTTATTGGGGATCTCCTATCTTTTGGTCTTGTTTTGGAAGATTTCTCCATTACACATTTAATTGGTTGAGTGGTTGGTGATAGCTCCATGCTCTTTTCTTGATCTGTCTTACCCGTGGAGGTGTGAGTTTGTACAGGTGTCTTCACTTTGTCTGGTACAAGATCTGCCTTTATAGTTGGTGTCTCTGGAATTTTGTTGGTATCAAGTGAGGCTCTTATTTCATTGATATAGTCTTCCCAGTGGCCCGGCTCTTGCTGAATCAATTTTTTACTATCCTCTTGTAGTTATATTGGGTTTTATTGCGCTGGACAGCTTGAGAGAAGATTATGGTCTTAGATCCTACTATCATTTTCTGTGCTTCGTTGTATGGGATGTTATTCCTGTGTTTAATTCCCAATATTTCCTTTTCCAGTTTCCAACTCTCACAAGATCATGCATAGACGGGATGATCGCCTCCACAATTTGCACACTTATGCGGATTGTTACAATTGTCACTGTGGTGGTCAGGATCTTGTTGACCATATTTGCCACATACTTGTCGACTTCTACAATTATCCTTGTGATGGCCGTATTTTTGACAATTGTAGCAATGCAACATCAAATAGTTCCATAAGAGCAGAATGTATGATACGATAGGGAGAAAAAACAAACATGTGCTAGGGCATGTCGGAACCAGCCGATTCATTGGATCGGGTTCAATCCAATTGCCTGTCAGACCAAGTAAGGGCCAAAGTGATGTGTTGCAAGCCATTGACCACTCTGTTGCCGGATCAATGACTGCTCAACGAGCAGGGTTCCGTCCAAACGTCTTACGGGTCACCATCTACAGCCAACAGGTGGCCTCATTGTGGGTATCTTACTCCTCTGCAGAGGTGCAGTCAGCGTATTCTACAGCCCCAGCCGACAGGGTTGAGAGGCTTGTGAGGGTGCTATGTAAAGATGGTCTTGTGTCAAGACCCAAGAGAATGTAACATCAACAATATTTTTTAATCAACCGAAGTACAAGAGTTTGGAGTGAATCATAGTCTATAAGTGAAATGTGTAGCTTTTGTGATGAAGTTGTAAGACCGAAGAGAAGGTTTATCCATCGCAAGGAGAGAGAGAGAAGGAATGAGAGTGTCTACATTGTAGTAGTTTCAATTCTCTTTTTACTGTCATCAGTTACTAAGGGTGATTCAACCATTTTTAAATGTTAGCCCACTGATGACTGGTGATTGAACTAGCATTCTTGTTTGCTGGAAATTACATGGTTACTCAAAGATGCAGGTCTACTGAGAAGAAAATGTCCCTATGATTTAACTACTGTTACCTGTATTAATACTATTAATGAGTCGAGGAATGTATCTGTCATAATGACACTAAAGACCAGCTCTGGCAGAGCAGTACCATGAAAAAGGTAGGCATTAATCTGATTAGTCAGAAAAAGAATTGGAATGTAATGTGATATGTTGGCAACTATATCAATATGTTCTATAGTTTGACGACTAAGTATTTTAGATGCATTCCAAATTGGGTCCAACTGGGATTATTTCATTTAGTCTCCACAGGTTAAAGAGCATATATTGTACATTTATATTTACATTTTTTGTGTAGTTTAAGAGACTTCTTTTTTTTTTTTTACAGATTTATATATCAAGTATTCTTATCTAATACAAATAATTTTCAAACAGATTTTTAACCCATAGATGTTCTACTACTTCAGGTCAGAGTAGACCTGAGAGTAAAGGCAATGAAGTTATATCCCTTATCAACTTTCAGTTAAAGAATTTTAAGAAAAAATAATAATTGCTGATTAGCCTATTATTGGATAACACTAACAAGTCCCTTACTAAAATAGGATTTCTTCCAAGCTGTAGCTGTATCCATACTACTATATAGATGCACCATGCGGACACTAACAAAATGTATAGAGAAAAGACATGATGAGAACTACACAAGAATGCTGCATGTTGTCTTGAACAAATCCTGGAAGTATCACCTTACAAAACAGCAAGTGAATGGCTACTTACCTCTCATAAACCATTCAAGTAAGATAAGCAAAACATGCCAGACAAGCAAGGACAAACTCATATGCAATATTTACTTATAGACTCCTGCACATGGATGTTCTAGAGTTGGCTGAGAAGCAAAAGTAATATTTTTTTGCAAATATTTTAACCAAAATCATTCAATAAACATGACACAACCATTTCTATCACTCACTTCCTGATACCTCTTTTTTTTCTCTCTCTCTGCGTTAATGTATGTGTGACTGATAAATTTCTATGTCCCTTTCCCTGCCCCTCATCACCAACAAGTTACTTTCACTATCCTAACGAATTTTACTAGAATCCATCCAGCCACCATGGGGGAGATTGACAACAAAGTTCCCCCAAACAGACACTAATATTGATTGTACATGTGCAGTTCCTTAAAATATATTCCTCACTTCACTCAAATCAATAAACCATAATAAGCATTTAAAGATAAAGAGATCACAATATTCTACACAAACAAATGTATTTGATTTATAATACTAACATTTATTTGTTTCATTATATGGTATTAACAACTTGAAGCAAGTCTAGCTTGTTTTACCCCCCCCACACACACACACACAAAGAAAACCTAACAGCAAATGTATTAAGTAGTCTTCTACTCACGCAGACTTTTGACTAGCAGTGGAATACATTTATTTGTAAATATTAGAATTTAAGATATTTCTCACTGGTCAACATGTTAGCTACTCTATTATTATTCTTATTCACAAGTTCTGTTTAGAAGAAAGAAAATGAAAAGACAACAAAAACGTCTGAAAGTGGATAGAAATGAAAAATTCCACCAATATAAAAAATATTTCAACTGCATCAGACAAATCCAAACCAATTTCATTGGAATAATTCTGTCTAAGCATAATGATAGAATGAGGTAATACCACATGCACCTGATCAAGCTAAGTTAGGATTGTTTTACTTTAATTAAGTTAAAACTTAAGAAAAAAAAAAGGAAGCTTTTTTTCCTCACCTTAACCCCTCAGATATTCTGCTCCAGGTTGTCACTGGATAACTCTGAAGGAGGAGAGAATTTCATGAGCCATAAAAACATATACCAATGGAAACTATAGTGGATGTGAAGTAAGATGGATGAATCCAAAAGTGGGTTAATGGTGTGATCACCAGATACTGGGTAGAAGACCACATAGGTCAACAGTCAGGATCAAACAATTCAATCAAGAAACTACTTCTACTCAGTGATATGAGTGGTATCTACTGATGAGAATGAGGAAAAAAACCAGCCAAAATTACCATGACTAATTCAAACCATACATCCAAACTGCACTACGATTCCTCTCAGGTAAACAAGAGGTCCATTCTGCTGAGGTTGGAGTTCTGGCCCCAATGTTCAAAAAATCAGATACAGAACTCAAACCTAAACTAGATACAAAAACTTTGTTAAAAGAGCAACTTTTGACATCTGAACTTTAAATACAATAAACCAACTACTTGAGCTTCCAGCAATGGGGCCTAATATAGACATTATATGCGTGCAATATATCACCATAGTGGATTAGAATTAAAATACTATGATAACAGTAATGGCTGGAAATTTGTCTCAACATTTGCATGAAAAAAATTCTGTCAATGCCACCATAGGAGACTTATGAATGCTCCTCAGTTTTCATACCTTAAGACTACTAAATAGCATAAATAAAGTCTCATATTATGACTGGTCCTCATTTACAAAGTGATCTAAGGAATAAATATATAGTAACTATACAAAACAAGTTTGATATTCTTCAGGAGAAATATAAAAGACATACTTGGAATGATGAATAAAAAACTTTGTAACTGCCCATATAGAAACTGCAGCTGAGTGCATACAAAATGAGAGTCAATAGCAGTTAGGAAAAAAACAAGATAACATAGGGAAAAAAAGCATCCTTACTTAAAAGAAAGTTAACAAATGTCAATGTACAGAAACTTCAAGTCTAAAGAGAACTGACTCATACCAAAAAGAACAGATAAAAAGCCAATTTCAATAGAAATAAGAAATTTGTTTGTTTATTTGTTTGGGTTTCATGGCTTATCAACCTTTGTAGGTAATTTAACGCCAAATCCATTTTATGAAAATAGTTCTATTTCAAACAATTCAGTTTAGGATAAGTACGCAGTTTAAATGTAAGTACAGTTTAATTGTAAAAAACATTTTTATTTCAAGCTAATCAGTTAAGTCAAGCAGTTCTAATTCAGTTTAGTATAAGTAGAGATTTTGTTCACACACAGTTAAATGTCAAAACAGTTCTATATTAAACAAATCAGTTTAGTGTAAGTAGTTTCAATGTCAAAAAACAGTTCCGTTTCAAATAATTCAGTTTAGCATAAGCATGCAGTTTAAATGTAAGTTCAGTTTAGCATTAGTATGCCGTTAGTTCTAGATAGATAGAGCCCTATCAGGTACTACCATGCCGGGCCAGAGTGGACCCGAGAGCAATGGCAATGAAGGTAAGCTCCACATTACCTAAAGCCCCAGCATCATTGGAACCTCACCATCAGATTGTTTAGTGTCATATCCAGGAAACTCCTTGGGGGAGGGTCTTACCCCTTTGCAGAAGTGTAAACAGTGTATTCTACAGCCCCAGCCAACTGGGCAATCAGAAATTTGATAGATGATAAAGAAAGTGAGAAGAAAAGCACCTCCAAGAAGGAAAACTTTAGAGTGGAAAGAACATTTCAAGTCTCTACTTGAAAACCCTTCTGAAATCACTGATAAAACATTGACAAAAAAAAAAGAAAATAAAAGCAGAAAACCAGCAGGCATTGACAAAATACCAGCTGAAGTATTGAAGACAAGAAAATGTGATAGCATACTTCTTTGATTATGTCTCACTGGGTGTCCCATTCATATGGCCTTGTGCCACATCTAACTAGAAGGCTTAGTAAATTACTACTTTGATTATGTAGCACAGTGTATAAACAAAATACAATAAAGTTATAGTCAAAAGGCTGCATCATTCTCTTCCTCAAGAAAGGTGATCTCAGAATCACTAAGAATTACAGAGGCATAACTCTTACTGCTATAGTAGCTAAGGTTTATAATGACCTGCTTCTCAATCATATCCAACCTGAAATTAAGAATGCTGCATGCTGTTTTGAAGAAATCCAGGAAACAATATTCCACAAAACAACAGCTATACAGCCACCTTCAACCTATCTCACAAACCATCCAAATAAGACATGCAGAGCACGGCCGGAGAAGCAAGGATGAACTCATTAACGACATTCTCTAATGGAGTCCAACACATGGACACACCAATGTTGGCTAACTAGCAAAGACTTCCATAAGCTCTGTGCAGACACAGGATGCAGCCAAGAGGACCAACTAAGAGCAATGAATGATTGGGATGGATGACAAGAAAAAGTTAGAGAACTCTGTGCTATCAGTACAACTTGATGATGATAAAGGTAACTTACAACTTAGCACTAAATCTTGTAGTTGTCTTAAAATTTCAAAATGGTATTTTCTGCATATTTCATGAAATAAAAGGTAAATGATATACATTATTCTATTTATGCAAATAATAAGTCAATAAATATGATATAAAATTCTGGAATAAAAACTTGATAATCAAAATTATTAATTTTATAAGCCTCATTTTAGTTTTGAATATTTTTGCAAAAGTTGAAATCACTTTAATTTATACTGGAACATTTCCCTTGCTTTCTGATTAATAAGAAATAATTGATACCTAATAATAGGTATAGTTGCTAATTAGCTAATAATTGGATGTCAATTAGACTTCAGCTAAAAAATTTTTTTCAATTGAGATGATTTCTCCAAATTTTTATACAAAATGATTCTTTTCTCAGAGATGATTTTTAAATCTTCAACACATTTATAATTTGCTTATTTGGAATATTTAAATGGGATTTTCATAAATGCAACCATTGTTTGTCCTCAAGACTCATTTTATCTCTGAATCTCAGAATATTTCAACTTGTATATGAGGGTGGGCTGAAAAGTTCATATGTTGAAGATTTTTTTTGACTAATAGGATCAAATACTACCACACTAATGAAAGAAGTGTGAACATCAAGGGAAACTTTGTTAAAAAATAAATAAATAAATAAACAAACCTCATTTGGTAACATTCCTTAAGACTATCTTAGTCAGCCTATGAGCTTTTTAGCTGACTCTTGTAATTTCAATATTTGCTTTTTTTTTCTTTTTCATTGAACAAAAAAGAAAATATTACATAAAAGATACACTAACAAAATTAGAAACATGTTAGAATTTATTTGGAAAGTCCTTAATAGATTACTGAATAATCTATATTTAGATATTTTATTCATAAAAACAAAAAATAAAAATAGCACAAGTCAAAACTTTTGTAATATTTTGGTATGTGTTAGTTTGTAGTGCATATATCATATGATCTTTTGATTCATCCTAGTATTGTAGCAATTGAAAAATTTTAGCCCATCAACTTCCAACCAATAAATTTTAAAAAGTTAAGAGATGAAGCAGAATGTAAATATCTCTCGTAGAATATGAATTCTTTCTCTTTTCTCATACTTGTGTGTATGTGTGTATTAGAGAGTGTGTAACAGAAAATTGTGAAATTAGAGATTTTATAAAATCCCTGATCATTTCAGTAATTTCATGAAGCCTCTAAAATCTTTGTAGATTTTATGAATTCAATAAACATACTAACCAGTGATCTCATAAAAACACTGAATTACTTGCGATTGATTCAGTACTGACAACATTACTGTTGTAATAAATAACACCAATAGTTATAATAAATTTAATTAATGAGAAATGGCTCTCCTTAATGGAAGTCATTTAGAATTTCATCTCGTTATGTTTTCCATCATAGGATAGAAGATTTTACACAAGGGTTGGCTGAAAAGTTCACAGACTGACCAAGATACTCACATGGAATGTGACCAAATGCAGTCTGCACATTTCTTCCATTAGTGTTGCAGTGCTTGGCTTCCATTGGTCAAAAAAGTCATCAATAGCAGATAGGACACCATCATATAAGTTTTTCAGCCCAACCTTGTATACAAATATTTTCTTTATTGCAACAGTTGACACTGATGATATCTAGAGTTGCAGCGAAAAAGCACTTGTAATGATTTGTTTTCCAATATTAACATCTTGATGCACATCTAGTGAAGTCTTTATTACCATAGAAATACTTATTTGACATAGCTTCAGGAAATTTTAAATCATTACTTCTCTTTCTGCCATATTTATGGCAGATTACAAGATTTTTTTCAGTGTTCAAAACTTTTCTTTTGCCAGCTAAAATGTGTATATTATAGAAAAACAGATCATTTAAATCAAAACAGAAAATTTAGATATTTAAATAATAACTTCATTTAAAAGAAATGAACTAGTGTCAAAATGTATACATAAAAATAAATTTTTATTAAGGAAAAAACAGAACAGTGGAACAAAAGAGCAAGAACAACATTCTATAGAAGTAGAAGGAATCCTAAGAGTATGAAAGGAAGAAAATGAATGTAGTAACATGAAACTGATTAAATAACTAAAAGAACTTCTTATCAGTTTATAATGTTCATCCAATGATTTTATAACAACTATTAAGTAGCTGAAGCTAAGCAAATAAACTATACAGCTGATTTGTTTATCATGGTGAAGGCTTGTGTAGAACTAGCCACACTTTTTGGAGAAATTGATAATCTCTTCAGAGATTTTTTTTTAATATTCAGTTTTTCCTCCTAGTAAACTGGTTACCATACCAATGCTAAGAAGTCCAATCTGCTTGACTCTTTAACTATAGCTGAGAAGGGAAGGATTCATGCCTTTCCAAAAAGTACTAGGGTAAAAAACCTCCAAGATTTGAATTGGGCTCATCGAGTTCATTTTCTATGATGATAACCATTATATCACATATATATATATTTTTTTTTATATATGTATGTGTGTGTGTGTGTGTGTGTGTGTGTACGTAAAATGCCTGTTACTTCTTTATAAAAGAAGACTATTCCTCTCAATAGCACAAATAAAACCCATTGGGTCACATGTAAGAAACAAAAGACTGGTACTGATATGAATCCCATACACTCTCATGTGCCTTCTCAGAAGTGCTGCAAACCCACATACTTAGTCACAGAATTGACCCAAATTAACTGTAGGTTGCTGAGGAACAATGAGTAAAAATCAGCCAATGATTGTTTGCTGTAATAAGATCTTATAAAACAAGCAAGTCAGACTTTGGACAAACAGACCCTACAGCAAATGTTACAAACATGTTCAGGCTGAAAAGTATCCAGGAAAAGTCCTTTTTACACACACATACATACATACATGACATTAAAGTTTTACATCATTATTCAACCTCTTTTGCTATTAGTCCAGGTTAAAAGCACAATAAGAGTTATTTTTACTGAACTTTTAACCTGGACTAATAATCAGGATAGAAAAACTTTCAGTAAATATAAATCAGTATTTTCAAGAAATTATAAATGTTAAGAAAAAAAAATTGATATAAATTGAAAAAAATGTTAGAGAAACAACTCTCGTAACAAGGAAAAATTTCTTAAATATTCAAAAGATGTTTTCAATCATTTTAAAATCATAGAAAATAAAAACCTTCCACAAGGAAAAATAAAATTATCATTAATTTGTAAATGTTCAACATCAGAAAATAATTACCATTATTTTTGCACATGTTAAAAATATCAAGGAAGTAAAAATTACATAAATTATTAATTCAATGGATTTCTTATTGACAGCAGATTTTTAATGAAAATTTCTATCTCCTTTTGTGCGTTCTTTTTCAAATGAAATTATTTTTAAGCTGGAAAATAATTTTATTATTTTTTTTTTTTTTTTACACAAAAGCTGAGTACTGCTACATATTGAAATGATTAATTTGCTATTGAGAGCCAATATATTTTTACAGCATCATTTCTTTTAAGTTTGAAATGCATCCTAAGATTCAAAAATCAAACTGATAATTAGCCATATTGGCTTGATCAGACCATGCAGGATAGCTAGAACCATCCATTTCTCCTGCATGAGAATTAGTGGAATCCAATGCATGAGATTCTCCTCCAATGCTTAAACCACATTCTGGACATGTACTACGTTCCATTGCCCCTCCACATTCACCAATAACATAGTAATGATCTGAAAATGCACAAAAAAAAGCAGGATGAAACATGATACAAAAGACAATGAAATAATTAGTATACAAAAACATTAATCTTTCATTGGAGTTCATTTTCAATGGAATAATTCAAGTAGATGTAGAAGACTGTAAATTAATTTTTTTGAACACATTTAACTGTTAAATGTTTATCAATTAACAAAAACAAGCCACAAATTGGATGTTGCAAAAATATTGGTATATGAAAAAAAAAAAATCACAATTGACACGTGATAATTTACATCAGAGATTGTCTTTTTATATAATTTATATTCAAGTTTGATGACTTAACATTTAAAGTAAAAGAAATAAGTGAACAATTGAAAAAGATGTTGAAAGGGAAGAAATGGAAATATCAGATTTTGCAAATGCTTTTATCAATCAGTTTATAACAAAATTCGCCTGATTGACAATAATACAAATCTGATGAAAACTTACTAAGAAATGATTCATTGGATTTGACTAATAATATGGTTGCGTGTCAAAAATAATGCAAAGTATAAAAGAGTCATTCAATAAATAAGGCAAATTTTCACCAAAGGATTTGAAAGTAGGAAACACTGTTTACAGTTAAACCTTTTTACTAGGAAATCAATAAGGATGTCTCTTTTCATGTCCTAAAAACAAGCAGCATGACTTTTACAGACAGCCACACTTAAAACTTTTTGTTTACAAGAGACAGTCCATGAAGGGGAAATATACTGACGTATATTTCCACTTCATAGATTGTCTTTCAACTCAGACTTGTAGTGGCAAACCCTTGATTAAACTATTTGTAAAAATTTTTGACTAAAGCATGCTTGTCTATAAACATTATGAATTTTTCTGTAGATTTTATATGGCCTGCACTTCTCAACCATCAAAAATTTGATGACTAATATATGTCTAAGCCTGGAGCACTGATTGACTTGCTGCCATGTGAATAGCCACAAAACAAATACTTTTGCGAGAGTAAAGTAATTTTTGCGATAAGCCAATTTCAAACAATGTAGAGTTTACATTTATGGAAAAAAATTCATTTAGCTTAAAAAACAAAAAACAAAAAAACAAAAAACAATCCTTATTCATTGAATGACCCTTGCATATTGTAGAAATTGAAAATTTACCATTTGGACATTTAAACCAATGGCCAGGAGGAAGTCCCATAGATCTGACTACATAAGTTTTTTCTTGTTCTGAAATTTCAGGATTGGATGTAGAAATTTTATTTCGTATTCTTAACACATCATCTTTAACTCTTGAATAATTTTCAGATGTCAGCATTTGCAGACCCTGTTGGATCAAGCGTTTGATGGTGTTTTCACCCACAGTCATGAATTTTCTTTCAACCTCATGAAATGCAAGAATCATACTAATGCGTTCCATTTCAGTTTCAATTTCTTCCAACTGACTTTCTGAAAAGATTCCTTTATAGTGCAAAAACCACTGTGATAAATCAATACAATGTTTCCTTAAAGAATCATTTTGGAAATCATTTTTCATTAATTTACATAGAGCTAAAATAAAAGTAATTCGATGATGAAATGAAAACCAATAACTCAATGTTGAGAGATCATTTTTTGATTTGTACCATTCATCTTGAAGATAACCACGGTACTCTTGAGGTAAATTGTAAAGATCTTTTTTAATTTGAAGAATCAGTCCAGAGATTTCTCGTCTATCACCAATAATTTTTTCTTTAACATTATTGATATCCATTAATATTTTGTTGATAATTTTTCCATAACGCAAATTGCGCCTGATTGGAACTCTGCATTTTGGACAAACTTTCAGCTGGATTTCATTTTCTGTTTCTTGGGACATCCATTCATCAAGACCAGACTTTTCAAAAATATGTCTACAATCTTCCAGTTCTACAAAGCATGCATCTTCTTCCTCCTCTGTGCCAAAAAAAATTTCTGTCAATTCTTTTTTGTCGCACACACGACACAAACGTGGGCACTTTTCACCACACAACCCAACACATGGGTGACCACAGGAAAGACTTTTCAAACAAGGTCTGTCACATGTGGGACGATCACAAGACTCGTGACAGTATCTATTGCACGTATAATGTTGGCAACGCCATTCACATGGCTCATTGCAAGGTATGCACAACTCCCCACACAACTTGATGCATTTACTATGAATGCATCTATTCTTACAAGATTTCTGACAAGGTAAACATACATCACATTGTTTGTTTGTGCACTGGTGACCACAGACTAAAATCCTCTGACAACCATGAGAGCAAATCAAATGGATCCGTCGATCAGAACACTCACCACAAATACCGCTGCACATATGTCCACAATTTAAACGTTTTGAGCATTCTTCTGGACAAACAGCAGGTTGCTTGAAACAAGGATATTTCACAGTATGGTTACAAGGATATGTTTTGTTGACATCAATCTTGCAGTGAATGGTACAAACATCACCACAATTTTTTATGCACTGATGACCACAAGACAGGTGTTTCTGACAGGGTCTTTCACATTTAACCCTGTTTGGGTTTTCAGAACAAGCCATTATTTGCTGATGATTACAACTGGGTATAATTTTGGCCACCATTTTCATGCAAGGTGTGCATTCCTCCCAGCACAAGTGAGAGCATC